>VXAV01008796.1:106960-125522 GCA_013399715.1 Alectura lathami | reverse complement strand
GAAAATACAGAGCCACTTATTTGCAGTCAGTGGATTATGTGTGGTTTTTACTAATTCTCATATACGTATAAATTGATGTGCTTCACACTTTGTTAAGAATTACTTTTTTATAAGATCTACATAGTGCTTGCTTAGTTGGTGGTATTGCAATTTATCTTTATAAATAGAAATACTAAAAACGTTACTACTTCAGACAAACAAGTCAGTTTTGGACCATAAGCATATAGGCAGACATTTGAAGCTATTCCTCTAAAACAGCTGTTCCTGAGTGACCACTAGTCCTATTAATATTCTACCATTGCCAGAGGAGTTTACCTGACTAATACTGGCTCCTAGGAAATTTCTTTTCTGTTCAAACCATGATGTTACAAACACCTAATTCTGCTCTTGCCATTCTGTGGAACATACCCACTGATCTTTTTGTACAACGTGTTTCAAATACGTGTTAGGATGCTGAGACTGTATGAGCATTCCTGTAAAGGCAAATATAGCAAAATTGCAGTTTTAAAATAGCCATCCTGTAAGGATTAACAGCTATGTAATTATGAAAAACAAACAAACAAACAAACAAAAAACACTACCTTTACAGCCACCTACTGTATGCTAGCCAGCTGCCTTGAACTTGTCTAGGTTTGCAAAGCACATGCCTACAAAACAAAAGTGAAAACATACTTCCTTCTCTCCTATACTATTTTGGTGAATCCCAGTTTTCCCCCTTTGTGTGCAGAATTATCCTGACAATACTAGGGATTCAGAGCTCAGGATCCAGTTCACAAGTGACATTACAGTCTTAGACATTGAAAGATCTGGGTTTGTTGGCCTTTACTACAACAAAAAAAAAAAATGAAACATTGTTCAGATAGGTGGGGTTTTTCTTCTTTTTTTTTTTTCTTCCTTTTCTCTTCACCTTTAATTCTGCCACCTATCTTGATGCCAAACAGGGTTTTTATCAGAATGAAAAACAAAATAATAACATATTCTGAGGTGGTGTACACAGAGAGATTGTTTAAAATCCAGAGTGAATTTTTCTTCTATATGAGCAGGTTATTTATATTTAATACAATTAAATATCTAAGATCAATGTACACCTGAATTATTCATTTTCTTTTGAAAAATGAAAATATGTATAGGAAAAAATATATGGCAATAACTTCTTTTTGATGATAATAAATTTGAAAAAGTTTGGTTATCAACCTTGTTGTGAGGGATACTGCCCCTGCTCTTCCACTGTTTTTCCTTTCAATGCTGCATTTTCCTTTTCAAAGGAAAAAAAAAAGAACAGCTTAATATTTCCTTTCCTTTCTTGTTGTACCTATTATTCTGAATAAACTATTCTCATGGGGGCCATATAGAAATGCTAGTTCTAAATATAATGTTGCTAAGGGCTTTTAATACTAGAATAGAGTGAAATATTAGACTGGAGTGAAACCCAGAAAACAACATAACTTATTCTGTGTGGAGGTACCTCAAATATATTCAATAAATTTGGTGTTTAGTCAATGTTCAGGATTTTTTCATTATTCAGTTTACTTTCCTCTAATGTACCAATCTGAATACTAATTTTTTTTATTTCTAACTAGAGGTTGCTGTCTGAACTTCAATCTTCCAGTTTACAAAAACTTCTTTTTTTTTTTTTTCCTGCTGGGAAATTTCATTAAATTTTTTTATTCCTTCACTTCTAATTGTATCTACAAAGTGAATTCTTTAAGTTACTAGGTATTTCTATTGCTACAGGTTAAATTTTAGAACATACTTCCGATTTCTATAGGGTTGACATTACTTAAAGGAACTGATATTTATTTCAAAACTACTTCAGCCACAGTTTTATATTTTACTATAGATCTTGGTAAAAATTCTATTTATCATTGTTATTACTTTAATTATTTTGAACCAATAGGTCTATCACAGATTATTAAAACACACAAAAAATATTGTATTTGACTTTCTGACTACAAGTTAGACCCCTAATTAAGGGATTTTGACATTGTTATCTATCTTAGCACTGTTAGACAACTCTTTGCATATTTGTACGTTCTGATTAATTTCTTCCTGCTGTAAGGAATTTTTTGCTGCATCGCAATTTCCAGAAGGCATCTAAGTTTCACTTACGTTCAGCTTTACAACTTCTTTATCCCTAGTGCTGTACTCTTAATCTCCTGACATCTCAGAAAATATTAAACTTAAATGTAAAACATAATGTCATTCCTGCGGCCATGCTGCATGTCTTGCTTAGGTTTAGTAGGCAAAGCAGGACCCAGGGCAGCAAACTACCAGGGGCAGTTTCTTTTTCACTTGACTGACTGATTACAGCAGGCAAGAATGAATGTTTTGAAGCATCATCCAGTAACAGCAGCAGCAGCTCGTCCTGGAGACATCAGTTACTCCCATCTTGCCAAAAGGAGTAAGATGCCTTTTTGCAGCTCTTAGCTTACCTCCTGCTTCCAAGGGTAACCTGATTCCTTTGAATTTATATCCTTTCTTATAGTAGCAACAGCCTGGACCTAGGCCTCGCATAGTATTGTCATGACTCTCCAAAATACATTTTGCATTAATGTCCCATAGGCCTTGGGCCCTATATAGTTGGCTATGCATTATGGCTAACAGATCATGCCATAATGATATATGGAAACAAAAATTTAGTATCTTTGGACAATTTATAATATTATGTTGTCATTCTTAAAACAGTGGAGTGCATTTGTCTGTCACACACTGAAAACTTAGATTTCACTCTGATATTAACTTTGCATTAAATATTCTCTTTTCTAGGCACACCTACCTGTACACATACTGCAGTATTCTGTCTCTGTTATAACAGAAAGAAGAACCCATGATGTTAAAAGAAATAGAGTCACAGAATCATAAAGGTTGGAAAAGACCCCTAAGATCATCTAGTCCAAATGTCATCCCAACACCACCATGCTCACTAAACAATGTCCCTAAGTGCTATATCTATATTTCTTGAACACCTCCAGGGAAGGAGACTCCACCATCTTCCTGGGCAGCCTGTTCCAATGCCTGACCACTCTCTCTGAGAAGAAGTTTTTCCTAATACCTAACCTGAATTGCCCTAGGCACAGCTTGAGGACGTTATCTCTTGTCCTATCACTAGTTACCTGGGAGAAGAGGCTGACCCCCAACTCACTACAGCCTCCTTTTAGGCTGTTGTAGAGAGCAATAAGGTCTCCCCTGAGCCTCCTCCAGACTGAACAGCCCCAGTTTCCTCGGCCATTCCTCATTGGACTTCTTCTCCAGGTCCCTCACTAACTTTGTTGCCCTTCTTTGGACACGCTCAAGGGCTTCAATGTCCTTCTTGTAGTGAGGGGCCCAAAACTGAACACAGCACTCGAGGTGCGGCCTCACCAGTGCCAATTACAGAGGGACGATCACCTCCCTAGTCCTTCTGGCCACGCTATTCCTAATGCAAGCCAGGATGACATTGGCCTTCTTGACCACCTGGGTACACTGCTGGCTCATGTTCAGCCGGCTGTTAACTGGCACCCCCAGGTCCTTTTCCTCTGCACAGCTTTCCAGCCACTCTGCCCCAAGCCTGTGACAGTGCATGGGGTTTTTGTGACTGAAGGGCAGGACCCGGCATTTGGTCTTTTGAGTCTCATGCAGTTAGCCTCAGCCCATCTATCTAGCCTATCCAGGTCCCTCTGTAGAGCCTTACTTTCCTCAGGCAGATCAATGGCTCCTTACAACTTGGTGTTGTCTTCAAATTTACTGAGGGTGCACTGAATGCCTTCATTCAGATCATCAGTAAAGATATTGAACAGGACCAGCCCCAGTACTGACCCTTAGGGAACACCGTCTGTAACAGATTGCCTGCTGGATTCAACTCACCACCACTCTCTGGGCCCGGCCATCCAACCAGTTTTTTACCCATCAAAGAGTACACCTGTCCAAGCCATGGGCTGCCAGCTTCTGCAGGAGAATGCTGTGGGAGACAGTGTCAAAGGCTTTACTGAAGTCTAGGTATACTACATCCACAGCCTTTCCCTCATCCACCAGGCGGGTCACCTGGTCATGGAAGTAGTTGAGGTTGGCCAAGCAGGACCTGCTTTTCATGAACCCATGCTGGCTAGGCCTGATCCTCTGGTTGTTTTATATATGTGTATGTTTCCTTTGGTTGGTTTAATATCTGTAAAACTCAGGCATGATTAATTTCTCTGACCTGTTTGATCATAGTAGTAGTTTGCTTTACTCCTTTTGTTTTTTTCCTGACTCAAGGTCCTTTTTCTCCAAATATGGATTTGAGGATTAAGAGTTGACTGTTTGCTGTGACCTTGTTTAACAGAAAGTGCCAAAATTGATGTGACAAAACTGTCTCCCCAAGCCTCACTGTAGCATTTAAATATTTTATATACCCTGTGAAGGCAACACAAAGCAATGTAAAATACTTTCACTTGATGGTTGTGAATTATGAAATAGGTCCCTATTTTTCTCAAAGCCTAGGTGAGATCTTAGAATACTTACCAAGATGTGCCTTGTAAATAAATCAGCTCTACCTACATAATGAGAGAATTTTAGACAGATGGCCATTTAGAATCTGCTGTTTCACTGGGGAAGACAAAAAAAGAAGTGGAGAAAAAGAAAGACCGTATTAGGGCAAATCTTATGACAAAATATATATATATATATTTTTTTTTTCTGTAATGAACTTTGAAAGTGCTAAATAACTGAAAGGAGATATTCATAACCAGAACATTAAAATTTATAGTAATACCTTATTAAGATGAGTTTTGATGTAAATAAACATTGTTGAATTCTTTGTAATAAAGCCAGAACATAAGTAGTACTAATTTTACTATAAAATCATACAATATACTGGACATCTGGTTACAGTAGCCGTTTGCCTACCTATATAGATATTACATATTGTATTAATTTAAGAGTTAGGACACATAAAACTTACATGGAAAGACATCAGCAAAAAATGTCTTATCATTCTCGTATTACATATTCTTATGAATGCAGACACTGCCATCAGATCTGAAAACTTCACTTCAAGAAGGATCTTGCCAGATCATGGATTAAGTGCATTTGAATTCCCAAATTTCCCATCTAAAAAGATGGAAAGAGGAATGAAAAAAAAATCAGTTTGAAGTAGTTTATTATACTTGAAAAAGTAGTAGCAAATTATACTTTAAATATTGTTTGCAAGATTATGCCTCATCAGGCTAACCTCCCATACATTTATTTTTCAGATTATTATTTTTGCCTGCAGCATATATCCTGTTGTTAGGAAACCCAAGAGGGAGTAATAATGTAGTCCAGAGGGGTCTTCTTTCCACTGAAATTGCATTAACGTACCCTTTAGACAAAGATGTAGGTGAAGGAAATCTTTAGAGCAGCCATCTGCCTGTTTTAGAGTACATGCTCATGGTACTCTGTATTCTCACAGTATGTGTCTCTGTTTCTGCAACTTGCACATGGACAAGGAAAAAATAAGTTAGGAAGTTTGGACTCCCAAATCACACTTACAGAAAGCAACCTGCAGTCCCAAGTTAGGCTGTACCTGAAAACCCCACTGTTGTTAAACTGTCAGCATGTACTGCTCTGACCATAGCATTCCTATCAGTTCCTCTTTCATAAAAGCGGAATGATTCATTCCTACTTTCGTGCTAATATTTTGGCTACCTCTTCTGAAAATCTGTAACAAAATACAGTAAGGGTCTGAATTACTCCATTTAACCAAAACATAGTTCCTTGTAATGGCATTATATCATTAATGTTATTTTTGAGAGCAGTATAATGACCATTTAATCAGTATTTAATATTATCATTAATTATTATCAGTATTTAATCAGTAGAAGTAGTAAAAAAAAAATGAACACCGAATGCATTTCCCAATTACTCTTTAGATATATAAAAGGAA
This sequence comes from Alectura lathami, assembly GCA_013399715.1. Lineage (NCBI taxonomy): Eukaryota > Metazoa > Chordata > Aves > Galliformes > Megapodiidae > Alectura > Alectura lathami. The sequence continues at coordinate 119,644 of VXAV01008796.1, read as the reverse complement.
GTCACAGAAAAATAATGTAGGGAAAGAGGAAAAATGAACTTAAGAAGAGTAATAATTAAAAAAAAAAAAAAAACTAATGAAGTAGCTTCTACAACAAGCATTTTATAGTTTCACTAGGTTTCTTTTAGGGATAATGATGCAGAACTCTTATTACTGTTATTATTTCATACTTTTTTATTTTCTATGTATCTTTAAAAAACATTTATAAACAGATTAGGTGTTTCTTTCAAACCTTTTTGTCTGATAGAGAAATAATATGTAGATATATGTGACATATCCATTTTATGGTTTATAATTAGTCCTTCTGGTAAGTATTTGGAGCTAGAAATTCAGTAGAGGCCAGAGGCATCCTTTGAAAGAGGTTTTCTGGATTTATGCCAGAATTGAACATTTTCCCCTTAATTTCGTCTCCACCTTCTTACTCCTAATGAAGCAATTTGTGGCAGAAAAAGAAAAAAAGAAAGGAAATTGAATGACAATATTTAGCTGAATTTTGTTATTTTCTTTCTATCCATATACTTCCTGCATATGGAAGTAAAACATTTTTATTATTATTCTGTAATACTAAATGCTACAGCTATATTTTTTAATCATCCATATGTAAATATTAGCATTTAACACTGTACAGGATGTTACTAAAGACTATCAAATAAGCAACATAAATTTAGTTAATAAAATACATTAATACAGAATGATTAATGCATTAATTAGTATAGGATATTATTGTTAAGTTCTAAAATACCTAAATATGAATTTAGAACTTCAAAAACAGCCCATTAAATATATAAATAGGTATGACATCATTTTCTTTGTGAATTACAGCCTTCTCCCTTATGGAACCATAAGGTCTGGAGAAAATATATTTATGACAAAGTTATCTTTAACATCCAATTATTCTAAGTCTTTCTGAAACAGTGTCTGATGTAACAACGTGGCCCAGAGTCCACATTTCATCACATCAGTGTTTTCATCCTACAGAATGGGTGAAGCATCCAAAATCAGTCTCTCACTCTATAATGAACAAATGAATGTCATGTCTCTTGATGGCACTTTAATAGACAGCTGAGAGCAGCAGTCATCCTTAGTTATGCAAATTCTAAATAGTTCTTTTATCCATCAGACTGATGCATGCAGTGAAGTACGATAAAGAATGTTGGCTCCATTTCAAAATACAGCCCAAAACATACCTGGATGTTAGTCAGACCATGTACCCTGAGGCTACTCTCTGTTCATGTATGAAGTTTATACAAAACAAAAACAAATAGAACAAACCAAAAACAAAAACACACAGAAAACAAAGAAACTTTATTAAAAAAAAAAGACAAAAACAAATGAACAAAAGAAAACAAGTAAGGTATTCCTTGTAAAACCCCTCAGAATAACTTATTTTAAGATTATATGTTTGCAGAGAATGTCTCTAAACCCTAGGATATCTTACTATAGTGCTCAATTATTTCTTACAGTAAAATCTTATTAATTACAGTATCCTCGTATCTTTTCAAGAGAAGTGTCAGTCATCCAAATTGCTTGTAAATATATAAAATGAAAAAAAATACTGTCGCGAGATAATTTATATTTGCACATATTTCCATTTCTTATAATTAAATCTGAGTCAGGTAAAATGAATTTATATCACGATCTTTGGCTCTTCTGCTCTCTCTCCATTGTTTCTCTCAACAGTATTTAAAATGTTAGGCCTTTTGGCAGCATTATTTTCTTTACTGCTCTAATCAATCATTTTTGAAATGTTTTTAGTACTTAATGATATTCATAATGATTATTATTTACCAAACTGCTTACTTTTCCACATTTTTCTTCCTAAATAAACAATCAAAAATTTGAGTAACAACTCATTGTGTGCAAATTACTGCAGCACTATACTTTTTCAAGACAAAATTTTGGACATCTCTGTTTATGCTTTTATAACTATTTACATTGTACAGAAAATAAATATGTTCCCATATCAGCAATGTAGATTAATGCTTCCATAAAATAATATAAAATTCTAAAATAAAACTTGTTTACACTTCATCCACTAAATTAATTTTATCTCAAAATTGTGCATATATGTATTTGCATTACAGTCTTTTTGTTTTGTAATCATGTCTTATCGGCAAGAATTCTAGTTTATAGGGTTTTCTAAAACATGTTCTTCAAGTTTCTGGTACCATCTTTCCAGCCGCTCTGTCCCAAGCCTGTGGCATTGCTTGGGGTTGTTACCAAAGTGTAGGACCCAGACACTTTGTCTTGTTGAAAAAATTCAACAGAAATTCATTAAAGATGCCTATTTACTGATAATAGATATCTGACAATTATGTAATGTTTTGATATTCCTGTTTTGGTTAGACATTATGATTGTAGGTCGATATGATAGTAGTTTGTAGCTAACATGTCTAACAACCGCAACATGATGTACAATTTTAATGCAAGCCATTAATAGGAGTTCATAGCATACCCCGAGCTGAAGTTATTACTGCTGCTTTTCACTTGCTGTTGTCAGTCTCACTGCTATTATCATGGGTACTAAAAAGTTAAATCTGACACATGTTATAGCCTATCTTTGATTGTAATTGTAGATATGTCATACTTTTTCCTATGAAACTGTACATCTGCAAGACACTATAAAGGTACTATGGCCTATTGTATGCCTAGGTGGATATGGCCAGTGAAGGAAGAGAGAGTCAGATATACCTAAGTTAAAATTTGAACAAGTTGTTCAACTTATCAATGCACATTGATATAAGTATTATATGTAATACATACAGGTATAATATATACAAATATAAGTATGAAGACATCATGCATTATGTGTTGAACTAGAAAGGAAAATTCTTTGAACTCTGTACCTCTACAGTGTAATCCAGTTTTTATGTTACATATTCAATTATTTTCAGAAATTTACTACTTGCAATTTCTAGCTGTTATGTCTTTTCATCCTTATCTTTATTGTTAGTGTCTTTAATTGATTTATACAGATGGAAATACAAAGGAACTGAGTAAATCATTCTAATTCTGTAAATCATCTAAACTCATTACTAATGAATCATTACAAGTTCTTGATTTTATTCAAGAAAAATTACCTTTTCATGAGGAATGCAGTTAGTATGCAAGATCTGAGTATATTTTGGTAATGTCAAGAAAAAGACCTATATTGCACCACAAAATTTGTTGATTTGTTTGGCAGTTTGCAAAAACTGCAATATTACAGAAATATGAGATGATTAAAAGCTAAGTTTTGTCCTTAGTGAAGTGTTGTGTTTATAGTACTGTAGTAGCATATTATCTAAACATGTACAAGGACATTAAATCCACACAAATATAGGCATCCATCTGAGCTAGAAATGTTCTCTTATAGGTAATGGAGACATCTAGATCTCTCTATGGGTCAGTCAAGAGCACCAAAGACTTGTACTGTCATTCTTATGGCACCCGTCTCTCTGGCTTCATTATATAAAATAGCATAAAATTTGATAGCACTTGTAATTTACCAATGTTTGGGCTCATTCAGTGTTTGGTGGAATGAATGAATGCAATAATAAAGTACACAATTTNACTAACTTGCTGGTAAGGTGCTTTCTCTCTCCCACATGGAGGGAGAAAGCTTTGCCTGATATTACTTCACCAACAGACACTGGGAACAGAGACACAAAACAAAACCACTTGTAGAGGGTATCAATATATTCTGCTCACTGCTATCAAAATTTGAGAGTCATCTCATAATTCACAGCCCATCTGGACCCTGTGTCAAGATGGGGCAAGAGAGTGGGCTTTTTAAAATATCTTAACAGCAAACAGAGGATCAGAGATAACATTGGTACATTACTTGATGAGGATGGTCACCTCAGAAATAGGGACACAGACAAAGCAGAGACATTTAATGCCTTCTTTATCTCTGTCTTCAACACCAGTGATGGGCTTGTGGGATCCCTGAGTTGGAGGACCGTGACTGCAGTAATGATAAACTCTCAGCCAACCCTGAACTTGTGTGGGATTTGCTACTCCAGTTAGATTATTCTAAATTGATGTTGCCCAATGAGGTTGATCCCTGGGTGCTCAAAGTTCTGGCTGATATTGTTATGAGACCTTTCTCAATTATTTTTCAAAAGTCTTGGGAATCTGAAAAAGTTCCCATTGACTGGAGGCTGGCAAATGTTGTTCCAATGTTCAGTAAGGGTAAGAAAGAAGACCTGGGTAATTACAGGCCTGTCAGTCTAGCAAAGTTATGGAGAAGACTATTCTGGGAGTTATTAAAAAACAGCTTAAAGACAATGCAGTCATTGGTCAGAGCCAGCATGGTTTCACAAGAGGAAAGTCCTGTTTAACCAACTTGATCTCCTTTTAAGATGAGGTTATCCACCTATATGACCAAGGGAAGACAGTTGATACAATCTTTATGGATTTCAGGAAAGCTTTCAATACTGTTTCTCACAGTATCTTTCTGGACAAAATGTCCAGCATACAGCTAGGCAAAAACAAAATGTGATGTGTGAATAATTGTCTGGTGGATTGAACTCAAAGGCATCCCTTTGAGTAAATTGGGTTAGATCAGGCCAGTCACTAGTGGGGTTCTACAGGTCTCCATTTAATGTCAGTTCCTTTTAACATTTTTGTCATTGCCTTGGATACAGTATTGAGTAAGTTTGTGGATCATAGAATCATAGAATCATAGAGTCAAGAAGGTTGGAAAAGACCTCTCAGATCATCAAGTGAATGATACTACATTGGGAGAGCTATTGACTCCCTTGAGGGTAATCATCTGCTCTACACTGGTGCAGCCGCAGGAGCTCTGTCTGGGTAGCTTTGTCGGTTCCTGTGGCTGGAGAAGACACAGGGGATGCAGACAATATCACTTTCTGCCAAGTGGATGATGTTACCAAAGCCATTGGAAGTGGCGGAGTGACAGTGCCCTACCTGCATGCCCTCCTGCCCACGCTACACGCCTATCCCTGACTGACACGCCACACCACGCCCTGTTTGCCCATCACAGTCGCTACGCTCCTGCCATCTGTGCTTCCCAGAGCTGCCTCTGTACGTGCGGGCAATGGCCACTGTTACTCCCGGCCCCACCTATGCTCTCCAGAGTTCTCTCCAGAGCATTGAGGGCTCCTGGCAAGTGTCCACCTCCCTTGGGGTCTCCTCAGCTCGAGAAAGCCCCCTGTGCACCACGATCCCCTGCTCCACTGCAGATAGTCCCTGCACTGGAGCTGAATTCTTCAGTGAGTGACATATTATCACTGGATCCTAGTTACTTACACAAAGAAGGGTTGCTTTCTTGCTATGCTAAGAACAAATCTAGACTGGAAAAAAAGAACAATAATAGTGTGGGGGAGGTTGTTTAAGGCTGGAGCAAAGCTACTTTCTCAAATACATCTATGAGAAAGTGAAAAGTCATGGAAAAGGTCAAAACAGTATTGGTATCAGGTTTAAAATTAGGTTTTATAAAAAGCTGTAAATTGGTTTGCATGTTTTAGAGGAATGAGGAATGTATCATTGAAACAAATGGAGAGGAAATATCAATTCTAACAAAATCATTAATGTAAAGGATTAAAAGAAATATTCAAGCATCTTTGACTTGCACATAACAAATGCTATAAACCCAGTTTTATGGGATCGTTTAAGTAATCTATTTCATCTCTAACATAGTAGTAATGAGAGTAGTAATGAAAGATACTCCATGGATTTTCATTAGTCTGCTCTATTTCTAAATGATGCCACAAAAGAAGAAACTATTTGATACATAGATTGACAGATTAATCTTAGATAAGCTAAAAGAAGCCTCCTTACAATTTTTCTCCTAAGAAGATCTGCTAAGAAAATCTTTATCTGGAACTACTAATAAAGAGCTTTGTTTGCAAATTCCTACCTCAGCACTGCTCTGGGACTTTCCATTAAAAAAGGAGTTTCCAGTATATAAAAGATCTTGAGGTATGTAACAGATTAGCATTATTTTTTTTTTTTCCTGTTAGGAATTATTTAGGAATGACTTTACCGTGTGTGGGCAGCCATAGCTTTCTGGATGTGTCTGACCAGGTAGGAGACACCACCATAAGCCCATCTGTTCGCTACTGTCTGGCATTCATAACATAGAAACATCTGCCATCAAGACCTAATCGATTTTAGTAATAATGGTCTTGGTTATTTAAAACACTTTTAAAAACTCAGATTTGCTGATGTGATTCAGTTTAACAGAAACTGATTAGAGAATGGTCAAAGCTGTTTTACTGGCCTATGGAGACACACAGGGAAGAGATGACCTTCTGTAGAAGGACAATTGTTGTTGATCAAAAATATATCATTGTTCTTTGCTATGTTTGGAAGGTTCATATATGCCTATAGGTGTACTGTTTTGCCAATGTCTATAAATTCTGGAATGCCTTAGTTGCTGTTAAGAAGGCACAATTCAGTTGATGGTGATTTCTGTTTCCTTCTTTTTCATTATAATTTTGTTATTGTTGTATCTTCTGTCCTAGCTCCTCCAACTCCATTAGGAATGCAGAAGAAAACCCAATATGTTTTAGCCTTCTATGTGTAGTTGATTTTTAAATAGAAGTTCCATGTGTTCTGATAAAATGCAAAATATAAATATTTTTAATGCCCCTCAAGGCATTAAAAATGTTCATCCAATTCTAAACTTAAAAAAATTGCATTGTTAGTTCTTTATGTTTAATGTGTTTTTAATTCTTTCAAGCAATCATGTTTACTGTATCATTTCATAAAACAGAGATTTATGTTTACTTTCATCACCACAGAAACAATAGATCAATAACAGTAATAAATCTTTAAGTGCTTTTTAACCTTACATAGTCTTTACAAGTTGAAAGATAATCAATAATTATGACAGAAAAACTGCATATGATTCATCTTTCAAATCAACTTGCCTTTTTTATGACACAATGCCAATAAATGAGAATGTAAATGCCATGATCAATTTTCATTATAAAAATGCCTAGACCTGAAAGGATATTCATAAGAATTACTTTCCTAGGCACAATTAACACTGGCTGGATCTTCCATGTTTACCACACTACACATGTTGTCAGATTGCACTATGCAATTACACAATTCTTGCTATTTAGTGCAAAATACTTCTAAGTTCAAACTTAGCTGCAGTTATACCTTTATTCTGACAGTGTTCTCTATTTCCAATACATTAATATGAGTGAGTGCCACTGAGGGTTTCTCTTACCTAACATAATCAATTATTGTTGAATAATTCAATAGGCTGAATTTTATTTTAAATAAGCAGTTTTTAGTTTTTGATATTAAAATATCCTAAAGTGACAGACTGTTCTTGCTGAATCAGTGTGCTCAGATAACCTCTGAGAGATGTTTGTTGTTCTGATGACAACCTTTGCAGTATCACTTCAAGAAACGTAAACAGCCAAGCAATCAAAAATTGAAATTTATTCATACAAGGATAACTTCAGACAAGACTCTGAATCAGGATTTTTATTTTCATCACTTTTTTTCCTACCAATGAAAATTATCTCATTTTTTTTTTCTTTTTAATTAAAAAGAACTGTAATTGACAGCACTGTGGTTCTCACTTGGGAAGTGGAATTTGCTGTGACTACTTAAAACTCCAGTTGCCTGAAGGTATTGCAGCTTTGGCCTGATAATGCAACTCCATCTAATGTAAAAATTGTGCCACCATGATTAGTGAGATGCTGAACAGCTGAATTGAGACTTAATTTTAACCTGAACAGTTAGTCTTATTGGATATGGGAACACTTACTAACTCTGCTAATGAAAAGAAAAACTGACACAGAAATCTGATTTGAAAAATCAAAATTTGTTCAGAATGAGGCTATCAGGTCTCTCTGTGCAGTTTTCAGAATAATTATGTTCTGCATATCATATTCCATACTGAAGAGTTTAAAATACAATCTAATTACTTTATTATTATTTTTATTTTTTTAATAGACATTCAGTTTTTCATTCCAAATTTTGAAGCATATAGCATTAAACAACTTAGGAATGTTTCATTAAATTAAAATACCAATTAGCTTCATGTGCAATGAAATATATACTTAATACATTTCCTGTTTTTCTCTTCTCTCACAGTAGAGGTCGTATTATATGTACAGTAAATTACAGAGAGGTTGAAATGTAGTAAAACATAACCTTAACAGATGCAGCTAATTCCAGATATTAATTTAATATGTATTTGTTCAGTGTTTAATAATACGTGTCAAGCACCTCATAGATTGGATTGGACCATGTAAATAGACATTGTCATGGGATTATGTATTCCGGCATACATTATTTTATTATTAAATTTTTGGATTATTAGTACATTTAAAGAGGGAGGAAAAAAAAAAAAGAAATCTGAAGCACTATATGAAAAATCTACTGGTGAATAAAAGTTTATCTGAGATTATGTTCAAATGTATTTGTATCATCTGTTCTCAAATTCAATAAATATCGGTGTGTTTCAAACTATTGACAGTAACAAATAAAGACACCTACCATGGATGCTATATTGAAGATTACTGAAACTTTTTAAGTTTTTCCATGTTTGTGATATGTGTAGCACTCATATTTCCATCCAAAATAAAAGCAAATTTAAGACTGTTCACAGTTCAAACTCTCTGGCCAGGATATATTCAGGTAAATAATACTGGAGATGAAGTGTTTCTGAGTGAATAGGAGAGACAGAAACACCGCAAACAGCCTGAACAGCCTTCCTATAAAACAATGAAAACAAGAGATTTTAAAAGAAGTTGTTGTCTTTAGTTGAGGTAAACAGTTTGCACCTAGAAATGAAAATCTATAAGAGAATTTTATAAATGATTCTTGATGCAGCATGAATCATTTTTCTTAACTGAGATACACAGAAATATCCCATCTGATTTACCTCTCATGTAGAAGAAGAAAACTAATGTAAACTTGGAGGCTGGCATTTTTGCAGGCTGGAGACTGTATTTGCTGTGCATGGTATGTGTTGGTACATATTATACTTCCTTTCAGTTAGCTAAACCGGTACTTTTAAAACACATTTGATAATAGGTTTTTTCTTGGTACAAAGGTATGCCCAAGGCTAGCACAGTATATGAGTTTTTGCCTGACCTTTTCACCTGACTAAAGAAACATATAAATGGCCAGAATTATTATTATTTTATCCTTATATTTTCAGAAACACTGTGGATCTTTAGCTGCAGCTGTGAAGCAGGAACAGGAAAGCTTTGGTCAAAGAACACCAGAGCATTTTACAAGCCTTAAGCAAACCTCAAAACAACCAGGAGAAGTATACAGTAAATATGTACACAGCACAATGTTCCATTTGCAGATATAGAAAGTGAAATGCAAAGTTTACACTGAAGTCTCACAAGTCAACTGTAACAGAGTCAGAACTGATGCATACTTCTCAGCTTCAGAGCAGAAGACAGCCTAACAGCCTAAATGTGATAATACATTGGATTTTTGTTTTCCAACTTTATTAAGTATCTTATTTCTTTGGGAGGTGAAGGTGGGGGAGAGAGAAATGTTGGGTGAGGAGCCAGTTCCTTAGCAGTTCTTCATGTATTGACTCTGTCCCTCCACAAAAATATCAGCTTATCCACCTGTGACATTTCAGTCATATGTATACATCAATCAAAATCTGTTTTTTTTTTTTTTGTTTGTTTGTTTGTTTTTTGGTGGTGGTGTTCATGTTTCCCCTTCTGAGCTCACAATCAATTTAAGTATTCCACATGATCTGTGGTAGCCTGTTCTTCATTTTGTCTTTTCTTGGCAGTCATGACACCTAAGTTTAGAAGTAGGCAAAAACACAAATTCAAGGTAATCACCAGCAAAGGTAATTTTCAGATCTTTCTCAATGTAAAAAAGGAAACAATTTACTATTTTGTTCTAGATTTGCAAGTTGTCCCACTATTTTGTCAACAAGAGTGATATATGAAAGAAGAACCTGAAAGAGATTGAAAACAAAGAAGGATTAAAATAATTGTTAGACATTACATGAAACAAAAATATTTGTCTTTTTACAGATCAATGACAAATTATGAAATTCAACACAGTGAAATATCTAAACGAGATTAAATATTTTCATTCATGCACACATTTTAGCGGAGGATTTTTTTATCACTGTGTAAATTATTCTAAAATACTAATAAACAATAACAGTTTGCAGATATTTGTAATTATACTTGTAACAGATCATCTTGGTTTTGCACGGTATTTAGCATTTTCAATGTAGCATATATCTCACTCACTTTACTTGGAAGAAATGAATAAAAAATGAATTCAGAAGGAAGTGAAATCAAACATTTCTTCAGTGAGAATACATTCTGACTTGTTGGGCTTTCGCTTTTGTTGCACAAGTAGGAATAGATTAATAATACCCATGGCTAGTAGCACTTTTTCATTTTGTATTGCATATTGTAGTACAGTTGATATAGTAATTATTAAATCTTACAATCTTTTCCATTTAAGCATTAAAGACCAAAGCTGCAAAATGAATAAACTTTTTATTTACTTAAATCATCACATTGTACTGAATCAATTATGAACATATTTGCTCTTTACACTGCTCTCATGATATTCCACCTGGAGTCCTGCTTCCAGGTCTGGGGCCCCCAACACAAGATGGATATTGAGCTGTTGAAGGGGGTCCAGAGAAGCGCCGCGCAGATGATCAGAGGGCTGGAGCACCTGCCCTATGATGGCAGGCTGAGAGAGTTGGGGTTGTCCAGCCTGGAGAAGAGAAGTCTCCGGGGGGACCTGATAGCGGCCTTCCAGTACCTGAAGGGGGCCTACAGGAGAGCTGGGGAGGGACTCTTTAGAAGGCCATGTAGGAACAAGATGAAGGGTAATGGCCACAAACTGGAAGAGGGGAGATTTAGGCTAGATATCAGGAAGAAATGCTTGACTGTGAGGGTGCTGAGACACTGGCACGTTGCCCAGAGAGGTGGTGGATGCTCCCTCCCTGGAAGTGTTCAAGGTCAGGCTGGATGGGGCTCTGGGCAACCTGGTCTGATGGGAGGTTGGAGCGTGATGTTCTTTAAGGTCCCTTCCAACCCAAACCATTCTATGATTCTATGACATTGTTTGTTTACTGGACACTACTCTTACCATTAACTGCAACTGAAATAACATTTATTTTAGGTTGTTTAATACGACCAAGTCCTCTTCAGTGATGGACAATTTCTAATTCTAGATTTCATACTGTGAAATTAATTCTTTTTTTCTCAAACTTATAGGATAATTATAGTATGGAAAATTTGTACCAAACAATAAAATGTCAATAGATATATATTAAGTATTTGAATCTGAAAGACTCTTTTGTTACATAAAAACCATTTCCATTTTTACAGTGTGGAATGTACTTTCTATTTTGCAATGCAAAACTGGACTGCACAATAGTTCAAGGTAGCTGGTAATGCAGTCTATAAATTCAACTTCATAGTATACCAGGACTTTAATATGACAAAATGAATAGACAAATTAACTAGAAATTTCTTAATCTCACATAAAACTCAATGGATTATTTAGTGACCTGATTTATTGTACTTCACAAAGTAAAAAGTGCCATATTATAAAATTGGATGCACACTCATGGAACATTTACTGTCATGCTTGACTCTGCACAGATGTGCAGTCCTATTGAGCTAAGCCCAGAAAGACAGTGGTTTTAAAATGTGCTGTCTGAACAGACAAATATAATATACAGAGGACCTGAAAATCTCTACATTGTCTGTGCCATTCAGAGCATAAAATGATATGGATTATCATTCGCTATATTAATATTAATTAGTCATTACATTGAAATCAAAACAGAAGACACATGAAGATAGTGTCTTTCTCACTATGTGTCTGGTTTAAGTTGTTTTGAAACATTATTTCAAATTTAATAGAATGATTGACAAGTGAACAGGATGATTCAGTTACTCGTACATGAATGTGCTTAAAGAATTATATTACGAGTTAGAATAACTGTTTCTGCTGAAACTCTTATTCAGGTTTTGGGCGTTACTACTCATTCATAGTGATCAGTCCTGATTTACCACTTGAGTTTGAATAGTATTACAGATTGTACTGGGGGGACAGCTACTCTAAAATCATTATATACTTTTTATATCTTAATTTTTCAAGTTAAAAGTAGGAACTACTGTTATAAGTCAACAAGAAAAATTTCTCCACAGTGGTGAACTAGCCAAAGGTTCTCTGATCACACTGAATAAAATATGAGATAGTGGTGTAAAGCTTAATTGTCCATTTTCTTCAATTTCCTTCTTTCCCTTCAACAGCAGCCACTGGGGGAACAATTCACTTTTCTACCTTGTGGAAAGCTCAGGCTAAGGATTTTCTGAGCTCTTTTAATTACTGATTTTAAGCTAGAGATGTCAAAAGACCCACCAAGCAACAATAAGGGATGATGACTTATACATAGACTATTGAAAAGAGTTCACCTTGGTAGAACAAAATAGAATAAAACAGAACAAATGACAAGTAAAATTGAAAACAGAAGAAAAAATAGATTTAAAAGGCAATTCATAACTTCAAATAAGAAGCTATGTGTGAAATCTGTTTTTAGCTCTTTAGAGGAATCTGAAGTTACAAGGGTATTTCTGAGTACAACAAATGCTTAATAGATTATCGATTTTCATAAAAAATGGTAAGATATCTTTCACGTACAGATGAGATATCAAATTCATATATATATATGGGACTTTGCATTCCTTTTTT
>VXAV01008796.1:86557-106895 GCA_013399715.1 Alectura lathami | reverse complement strand
TCCTTTTTTTTTTTTTACTTTATCATGGTTTTAGAAACCAATGCTTTTGGAAAGCATTGTGCCAGAGAGACACATATTCCTCAAAAGCCTAAAAGCAATGCTGGGTAAAACTTTTGCAGCCTTGCAAAATTGAATAGTTGTAGGATTTTCCTATAGCTGGACAACGTTCTAGGGATATGTCTTTTTTTGTTTGTTTGTTTGTTTTGGTGCCTGAGCATGAAGCTTCTGATAGAACCTGGAAGAAATCACCCTTGTCTTCAGGTTAGCATCTGTGGCAGCAAGAGCAATTATGCTGGGAAGAGTGGATGTTAGAAATTTGTGATGCAGGAATGGGATTTTTAAAGGATGATAAAAGCCATTTCTTAGCCAGTTTCAAAGAAAGAATGGAAGGAGGGAGGCGAGAAGGAATCCTTAAATACTATAATATACAGAGGTGATGTAAAACACTACCATCGTTTGCATGAACTCCTACAAAAAAAAAAAAAAAAAAAAAAAAAAAGGGAAGAGACAAAAGATAGAATTCTAATGCAGACTTTTTGTCAATTTAATGTAAGATAATTCAAGATATTGGTATTGCTGATGATATTTCTGTCTATTGGAGAAACAAGTATTTGACAAACAAATAAACATTTAAAATTTAATAGTCAGGATAACATGATAATTTCCACTTACAGGACATTAGACAGATTAATGTCCAAAATGTAACTTATGCAACACTGATATTTATTTGGACACTATGGATTGTTACTATGATTTTAATTATACAGTTTATTTTCCACTACAATGTATCACTAACAGCACAAATGACCTGAAGAAAAACCTGTTAATGGCTTCTAAATACCAAAGTCCCTGAACAACACATTTCTGAAGTTGATGTTATTCTGGCCGGTATTACTACTTGTTTTTCATATTCACATTCTATTTCCTGAATGTGCATTATTGGCTGCTCTTCTGCAAGGCTAAAAGAACTTTTTATTTCACCCTTATTTCATCAGTTAAGATTATGTATTTTGTAAAGACAATTTTAAATCACTAATTTTTTTCAACCACTTTTATTTTCTCATTATAATTGCAAATATTTTGAGCATGCAGAAACATGTTGGATCTAGTACATTATATTCAATTGCAGATATCTTCCAAAAAGAAACCAGAATAATTTGAGAAGATCAACATTTTATTTTGGATTTTCTATAATTTAGTGCCTAGAGCAGATGCAACCAAGATGCATCTTACTGCCACCAATTTACCATACTCTGTTCTTTACATGAAGTTTTAGCATACTTGGATACTTGGTATGTCTCTGCAATATTATTATTATTATTTTTTGATTGGATGAAATGAGTCATTCTTGGACTATTCTGTTAAGAACTTCCTAAAATTGTTTCAGATTTTTCATTTATTTTTGTCTGAATGTAGTTTACAGGAACTGGATTTTATTATGACTTTCTCTGCAAATACTGTTGTTTCGTCCCTTGATGCTAGTGACAAATTTCCTATTAATTTGTTTGATAACCTACATGGAAGTAACAACTTAAATCTAATGAAGAATGACATTTTCCACAGCCTCACANTTCCTCCCCAGAAAAGTCTTTACTATGTACAACTACTTAACTGCAGTTTTGGGCAGGTATTGTGTGTGAAATTTATTTTCTATGCCCAATGAGTAACCTGGACTATATAGTCTTGATGCTATTGTATGAAACTTAGTTTAAAAATATCAGAAATAGTTTTTTCTTTTCTTTTAGCCTTGTTCTTGTGGACATAAATATTTATTTTTAGAAAACATATAGATTTGCATTTTTTGTCTTTTAACACAGTACATCACATACCATTCACGTAATTATTGTGTGTCAGTATTCTTCAGAGTTTTAAAGCAGTGCTCAAAATATAAAGTCAATATAACCATTTGAAATGTCAAAGTAATTTTTCATTGTTAGTTCTTCTCATTGCATTCAAACATCTTCCATATCTTGAATAAGTTGGGAACATAAGCTTCTCTACTGATATAATTCTTCATCACTTCTCTGGAGAAACACTTCTGAATAGACTTTTTTTTGCTGTTGTTGTTAAATAAATATTCAGATTTAGTTTCAAAAAGGTGCTTTAAACAGTAAAATGATAACAACAACATTCAATTTCAAAATTTTTCTCCTATTTTCTTCTGAGAGATTTCATCTAGATATTTCTCTGGACATTCTGCTCAAATTAATGGTAATCATAGAGACTAATATTATCCAAGCACTCTAAACCAACAAGATACTTATGGTCCTTAAAATTTCCTGCAAATAACTACACATTCTTCACTTTCAATTTATAAATGAGAACACTACCTAAGATCATTAACCTCTTCTGACTAGGTGTGAAACTCTTTCTGTGGCCGCATGTACTATATTTTCAGAACCACTGGTACTTATTATGCTTTCCTCCATATCCTGGAGCTGAATTATTGCAATTAGGATTTTGTGTTAACCTTTGTAGGATGTATTTAGTAGTCTGAAGAAGAACAAGTTTAGATATGGATACATTTCATAGACTGGTTTAAATCTAACTGTAATTCCTGTATCAGCTGAGTGCATTAGCCAGATAGCTGTGTCAGCTAGATTTATCCACTGAGCAAATTAATCAGTTTTGTCACCTGACTGTAACTGTTCATCCTGGAGCTAATCAAAAGAGTGCAAGTTAACAAGGCCAGGAAGTGTATGTGTGTACATGGCTCAGCCCAACACAGAACACAAAAACTGAACACCAAAATAAATAACATTGAAGAGAGCAACAGGACTGGGCTGGTTTCAGTCCACATACTCCTTTCTGGTGACTGGGGGTGCCCAGAGTTTTGATGATGGTTATGTTATACAGTGTCATGGTTTTCCACAAGTATTCCATATCATGATATCATGTAATAAGTCCCGATCAGGAGTCAGGGAGGTTTCTTTTCAATCCCAAGAGCCGAAATTAAGATACAACTGAGGTTAAATGCCACGCAACTAAATTTAGATTTATTATTAAAAAATGTGAAATAGAGTAGCGATAGGACAGAATGAAAAGGGAAAGTGGGAGTTGCAAGCAAGTATTCAAGATAGTGTTACAAGAATAGTCACCACCTAGGAAGTTCGAGTGTTGCAGGAGGTCGTGGGCGGCAGGTCAATGGTGGCAGGCCTACAACAGGCAAATTGTTCAGAGTCCTTTAATCCTGTCCACAGCTAAAGCCACCATGACAACAGCACATCATCCCTCTGTTCTATTTGCAATGGTTCATGTGGAGAGCTCATGCTCAGTGGTGCAACCTCGCTCGTGCTCAGTCGGCGGGTTGCAAGCTGTCACATTGTCCCATAAGGAGACATGGCAGTGGTCTTGACTCAGCTTTAAAACCAGTCTTTTACCAGTCTGTTGGCCCACAGCTTCTGCATCTTTTTTGACAGTAACAGGATGTGGGTCGAGAAAAAGCCTCCTTTTTCTTGAGCAACCCTGCCTGGCATAACACTTCATATCTGACTTAGTTCTGAGCAATCTCTTGAGACATAATGTTGAAAACTTTATGGTTTCTAACATAAGCTGACAAAGTTGGGAGGGCTGCTGAGGGAGAGCTACAACTCCCAGAATGCTTTTGTCCCTTTCCACGTGGTTCCTGGGTTCCAGGAGCTCTGCACTTTTGCCTTTGATTTCCGTTGTGGACTACATGGTCAGGAGACTCTCCCTTTTCCTTATATATATTTTTTCCATTTTGTCAGATTTACTGCTCTCAATTCCCTTCATACCGTATTATCTCACATTCCTTTACCATTTTAAGTAAACTAGTTTTACCTTACCTCAATCAAGCACGTCCTCCTTTCTCACTCCTCTACCCTGCCTCCATGAGAGGAGGGATGGGGTAGTGGGCTAGGCACTGTTGCAGGACAATCTTTAATTAACCCATGACATACAGAGAAGTAAGGAGAATCATATTTTTGTTGTGATTCTACTGTAAATTTCAATTCCTGTATTCTGCTAAGAATAATTAGTACTCATATTGTGATTTAAGTAAGTAGTTGCATCCCTCACTAAATCAAAATCCATTTAGTACCAAATAAATGCAAATAAGAAAATTTGGTAATAAACATTAAACTCTCCATGTATGGAATATTTAAAAGTGCATGGTCAGAACATACTGGAATCTAACATTACCCTAAATGAAAATCATCTTACTCCCACATTAACATTGTTCAGTACTAGTGAAAGTGAATTGAGTCAACTGTGTTAGTGCTTTCATTTCAAGTGACAGAGAATATCTGTAGTGGAGACTCATGTGAGTTGAACCTAAATCGTAGAATCATAGCATCATAGAATGGCTTGGGTTGAAATGGACTCTAAAGATCATCTAGTTCCAACCCCCTGCCATCTGGTTGCTCAAAGCCCCATCCAACCTTCTAGGTTGCTGCTGTAAATTGCAAGAGTTAAAGATTTTTAGAGCTATGTCCTTCAATGTCAATGGCAGAAAATTCATCTGCCTACATAGAAACAAACAAGCAAACAAACAAAAACAAAACAAAAAAAAAGGCATTGGCACAGACAGATTGACGCATGCCATTTTATATGAATTACTGAGTGAAATGCACTGTTTTCTAGTACCTTATTAATCAAAAAGCGAGATAATGCTGAATTTAGGACAATCATCTGTTTTTAACTATATGGTAAACAAGACTACCATTAGGAAACTATGACTAAACAATTTATGCTTCAAGCTAGCACATCTATTCTCAAAGCAGACATAAAATAATGTTTCAGAAAAGCACTCAGTTTTCACTTTCATCTTTCCCAGGTGTTAGCAATATTTATTTATTCATGACATGTATCTAGTTTCAAATGTGTATGTCTCTATGAAAAAGCCTCAATGGACAATTTAACTTTCTCTGACTAAAATTTCTCTTTTCTACTGAAAATAACTCATGTCCATGCAATACATATATGAACATTTAATAAAACATTTCTCAATGCCCAAGTACTACACATGGGTCCAATACGAAATCATTATGTTCACTTATCTTGCCAAATGGAGCGGATCCAGAGGAGGGCCACCAAAATGATCAGAGGGCTGGAGCACGTCTCCATGGAAGAAAGGTTGAGGGACCAGGGCATATTAACTTGGAAAAGAGAAGGCTCCTCATTGCGGCCTTCCAATACTTGAAAGGAGCTTACAGGAAGGAGGGGACCCACTTTTTACACAGGTGGATAATGATAGGGCAAATGGGAATGGGCTAAAACTGGAAGAGGGGAGGTTTAGGTTGGACAGCAGGAAGAAATTCTTCCCTGAGAGAGTGGTGAGGCGCTAGCCCAGGCTACCCAGAGAAGCTGTGGTTGCCCCATCCCTGGCTGTGTTCAAGGCCAGGCTGGATGGGTTCCTGGGCATTTTGATCTAGTGAGCTCGTGGCTGGCAGCCCTGTCCACGGCAATGGGGTTGGAACTAGATGGTCTTTGAGGTCCCTTCCAACCCAAGTCGTTCTATGACTCTATGATTCAAATACCAAAAATCCTGGGATTTTTAAACATTTTATACATTGATATACCTATACCACGTAGAAAGAAAAGGTATTTTAATACATGACATAAATAAGATCAAATTCCCACTGAAAATATAAAATAGTTTTTCTAAATATAATTAATTTTTTTCCTATTTCCTCTTCCAAAAAAAAAAAAAAAAAAAAAAAAGTAAAATAATAAAAAAAACACCATGTTCTTCTTATCTATGTACAGAATGAATATATAATTGCCTGGCTATTTTACTTTACTTGATTTCTTTTTCTTCCTTCCTTTCCATTTTTTTTTTTTTTTTAATTGAGAGCAAACATACTCCAGGATTCAGGGAATATTATGGGGATCTACAATCCTCCATTACTGGATTATAGTTTTACAAATCCAGTTTGCATTCATATACATTAATAAGTAACAATGCAACAAAATACATGTACAAATGTCACTACAATGCTCAGAAGTTTATCAGAAACATATTTTTGTATAATACATAATTGCTGGTAACACTGCTCTTCACAAGTCAAAGAAAGTTTAACAGAAGGGATTAGTAATTATTTTTAATTTTCTTATCAAGATTTCAGTAATGTGTATAAAAAAAAGCCTGAGGAAAACACTTTTTGAAAGAAAACTACAGAATTTTATGAGACATCATAAAGTGCCTCTCTCAAAACAGAACAAAGCAGAGTACCTGCTGATACGTCTCACAGGAAATGTAAGATAAAAACCAGATCCTAGACTTTGTTTTCTCTGGGATTTCTGTGAATTGGAAAGAATCAACAGTTATCACGACTAGTTACATATTATAGCAGCTAGGTTTCCTAGTCATGTGTGACATTCCTCTGCACTAAACAGAATCACAAGTCTTACTTGATTTTTGTTTGGTGTGAATATGAAAAAAATGAATATGAATAAAAATAAAATAAAATAAAATAAAATAAAATAAAATAAAATAAAATAAAATATGAATAAAAACAAATTAGAAAGACCTATTATTTGAAAAGGAACTGCCAAATATCAGCTCAGCAGATGCAGTTCAGTCATGAAAAATATGTTCTGTATTTACAAACCCATACCTGAAAAACATCTGTGTTGATGAATCTATATCTTATTCTTGTGTGGAGCACTGGATGGAAGTATAGGGTTTGTCATGGTGTTATTCAGGAAAAATAGTTTTGTCTTAGATGTTTAAGACCTTATACAATGTTAGAGTCTAGAACAAAAATTTTAACCTGAGATAGATATGAAATGGCAGCCTTTCATATCCACATGGCAAATATGCTTATGCTATATTACAATTTCTGTCTTTTCAGAGAATGTAGTTGGATTTTTGTCAATGCACAGAATACTTAATTATTTTTCAACAGAATGGCCTATTCATTTATTATTATTATTATTAGCAACATCTTTGAAACATAGTATTTACTATTTGTATAAAACAACTGTTCTCATAGTCAGAAATATTTTATGTTTCTAATATAACACTCCAGAACAAAAAAAGTCTGTACCTTTTTCTAATCTTTTATTGTTTCTTTTTGACTGTGAAAAGAATCAAGAAGCATTAAGGGTATCATTATGCTTTAATGAAACCAAACCATCTTTTCCTGATTTTGACTCTTTGTTCTGTAGATCTTTCAGATCTCAAGAGGATACAAGCTAATTAAAATAAAAACCAGTTTTCATAAAAATATATTACATATAATACTGTTCATAAGGAACATTTTTTTTTCTTTATACATGTATAAAACACATAATATAGATGTAATTCTCTTTCTCACTGGTAAAATTGAATGACGTAGATCAACTCATGTATAAAACTACAGCCTTTGTATAGTTCCTGATAAGTTGTTCCATTAGATTTCTAAAGTACAAGGCTGTGAAATTAAATCATTGTACAATAAATATACTTCAAAAGACTCATTAACAATTAGATCATAAACCTTTCACTTCCTTTGATATAAAGATATTTAAGTTCAGTTTCATTAAATCAAATTATTCCTTTAGTAACACTGGATAATGATTATTATTTTCATCACTTGTTTTGAATAACTATGATAATATTATAAATAATTTTGTCAAAATAAAAATAAAGAAAAATGTTAGCATTATCAGAATAAATTTTATGGCTTAAAGGAATTGAAAGATTCTTTAAGATTGTTATTCATGAGTTGTCCCATGAAAATAGTAATATATCCATAGGGTTATCAAGTCTGGTGTGGCAGCAGACCACCTACATCTAATGTTTTCTGACAAACATGCACAACTTCTTATAAGAAGATGAAGGATAAGAAGGATAAGGCTGTAAGGTCTGAGTTATGGAGACATTTTTATTTTCTCTTTTTGAATGAATGAAAGTGTAAGTAAGATTATATTTAATTGTAGAATGCCTCCAATGCAAAATAGCTATTGCTCTGTACCGTATAACCAATTAATAAGAGAAGGATCAGGGAGCTCATTTTCTGTCCCTGAAACAAAAACAAACAAACAAACAAACAAAAGATGCCTCTACATAAAAGAATGTCCCAGCAACCTGTTTACAGGACTTAATACCATATCTCTCCCCTCTTGTTCTCAGCACGTGGATATCCCAATTAATTTCAGTCTCTGTATCCACTTCTTATGAAGGAAAAAGAAAAAAACAACGGGCTCTTTCTTTCCCAAACACTTCAATTGCATATGACAAGAAGAAGATGTTTCTGATTATTTACCTACAAGAATTCTTTGTTGTAAAAATATAAAATACAAGAGTTTTAAATTGATGACAAAATTGGCTTTATCTAGTAACAGTGGTTAATTCTGACTGACTGTGAAATGAAGGAAAAATCAATATAATAATCAGAATGTAAAAAATAAGGCCACATGGGGAAATAAAGCTTCTATACAATACATAACATATATACTTATATAACATATTTTCTAGAGAGAATAGTTGTGAAATCTTAAATCATAACTGTTCTCCAAAACTAGAAGAAAGCATATAATCAAATTTCTTTGTAAGATTTTTCAAATAAAAATATGCGAAAATTATTATTTTCACTCAAATGTGTCAGTGAAGGTTCATTGATTGTGGAATCATAGAATCATAAAGGTTGGAAAAGACCTGTAAGATCATCTAGGCCAACAGCCAACCCAACACCACCATGCCCACTAAACTATGTCCCTAAGTGCTATATCTACGTTTCTTGAACATCTCTAGAGAAGGACACTCCGCCATCTCCCTGGGCAGCCTGTTCCAATGCCTAACCACTCTCTCTGAGAAGTTTTTCCTAACATCCAACATGAATCACCCTTGGCACAGCTTGAGGCCATTTCCTCTTTTCCTGTCACTAGTAACCTGGGAGAAGAGGCTGACCCCCAGCTCATTGCAGCCTCCTTTCAGGCTGTTGTAGAGAGCAATGAGGTCTCCCCTGAGCATCCTCTTCTCCAGACTGAACAGCCCCAGTTCCCTCAGCTGCTCCTCATAAGACTTGTGCTCCAGGCCCTTCACTAACATTGTTGCCCTTCTTTGGACACACTCTAGGGCTTCAATGTCCTTCTTGTAGTGAGAGGCCCAAAACTGAACACAGTACTCAAGGTGCAGCTTCACCAGTGCCGAGTACAGGGGGACGATCACCTCCCTAGTCCTGCTGGCCACACTATTTCTAATGCAAGCCAGGATGCCATTGGCCTTCTTGGCCACCTGGGCTTATGTTCAGCCGGCTGTTAACTGGCACCCCCAGGTCCTTTTCCTCTGCACAGCTTTCCAGCCACTCTGCCCCAAGCCTGTGACAGTGCATGGGGTTATTGTGACTGAAGGGCAGGACCCCCAGCATTTGGTCTTGTTCAACGTCATGCAGTTAGCCTCAGCCCATCAATCCAGCCTGTCCAGATCCCTCTGTAGAGCCTTCCTTCCCTCAAGCAGATCAACAGCTCCTTCCAACTTGGTGTTGTCTTCAAATTTATTGAGGGTGCACTGAATGCCTTCATTCAGATCATCAATAAAGGTATTAAAAAGGACCAGCCTGTTGCATTAAAGGGGTTAAAATCCACTTAGACTCTATAGGTTTGGTCTCATCTAACCCCCTGTTTAGCCCACTTCAACTCTATAGGTGTAGTTGGGCTGACCACCTGTTTAGCCCACTTAATGAGAACTCACTATCTTATAGAATAGTGCTCTTTATTGGAACAACAGAGAACAAATGCTTTTGAATTGCTGGCGATAAAACACTGTCTGCAGAGCACGTGTGAATAGCAATAGTATCATAATACAACCAACTACAAAACATATTAAGACATGAAAAGAGCTTTCTACATTTCCCGGGAAAGCACTCAGTGCAACTGAGTGTGCAAATCTTACCCGATAGGCATCCCTATGTGGGGACAAGAGAGGCTCAGCCCGCTGACAGGCCCCAGAAGCCAGCGGTGTTCTCGTGACTTGTCTGTGATGGTATCTTCCCCCCAAAAATTCCTTTTTTCTTGTTCCATTTTTACATTGTTTTAGGTGGAGTTTGAGTGACTCAAGACATACGTGTCTTTGTCGCGATTGGTGCAACAGAAATTTTAAAGATGCAAACTCAGAGGGGCTGCTTGATTCCACAGTACCAGAAAGTTCCCTTCTTAACAATGTTATCACAGAGCCTGGCCACAAAGCTTCCTTTGCTCCATCCTCCATGCAGTATCTCCGGAACCAGTGACACCAAGCTCCCCTGGTGAGACTTAGGGAACTATCATGGAACAGGATCCTTCCATATTCCCTGTTTCCCACCCTGGAGGTTTCTTCAACACTTCTCTTCTTTTAGGAGGGGAATGTCCCAATCATTTATTTACTCCACATAATCCACCCTGAGACTACAGTCACTCAAGCTTCTCAATATTTAGAAGGAACTGGGGAGATCACGTGCAGCCTTATCCTGAGAATTAGAGCTCAAGGGGCTCTTGGGCTGCTCACTGTTTATGGGGTAAGATGATTGGCTTATAGTCATAGCATTTAGCAGGACATTGTTATCAGTCCTGAGCAAGGCATTGGGTGTAGTGACCAGGCCGAAGGAGGAGGCTGGGGGCAGGGTGAAGCACACTATCACACAGCCCCAGTACTGACCCTTAGGGAACACCGCTTATAACAGATTGCCAGCTGGATTCAACTCCATTCACCACCACGCTCTGGGCCTGGCCATCCAGACAGTTTTTTACCCAGTGAAGAGTCCACCTGACCAAGCTATGGGCTGCCAGCTTCTCCAGGAGAATGCTGTGGGAGACAGTGTCAAAGGCTTTACTGAAGTCTAGGTAGACTTCATCCACAGCCTTTACCTCATCCAACAGGTGGGTCACCTGGTCATAGAAGTAGATGAGTTTGGCCATCGGGACCTGCCTTTTGTGAACCCATGCTGGCTAGGCCTTATGCCCCGGTTGTCCCTCACATGCCATGTGGTCGCACTCAAGATAATCTAATCCATAACCTTCCCTGATACAGAGGTCAGGCAGACAGACCTGTACGGTAGTTCCCCATATCCTCCTCCCAACCCTTCTTATAGATGGGCGTCACATTGTCAAGCTTCCAGTCATCCGGGACCTCCCTAGTTGACCAGGACTTCTAATAAATGATGGTGAGTAGCTTGGCAAGCCCTTCTACCAGCTTCCTCAGTACCCTTGATTGGATTCCATCCAGCCCCATGGACTTTTGACAGTCTAGGTAGATGAAAAGCCTGTTTGAATAATCATGTTATTTATTTTTCCTTATGTCAGGAAGGGGCCATAAGGTCTTCTTGGAGAGTCACATCCTTGCAAAATTGGTCTCCTTTATGTCTTTATTGGTTCCCTTAATGCCTTTAAGTGTAAAGTGGAGAAGATTTTCCCCACAGAATTAAAAAATGTTTTCAGGAAAATTTGAAATGAACTGTAAAATAAATTCATAGTATTACTCACCAATGTCCTTACAGATAATATATGTTGTATCCTTGTATTTTTGATAACTTTTTTTCCAACACTTTCAAGAGAAAGTCAACAAGTATTGCTTGAAATTATTTTGGTTTTATGTCAATTCTTGTCTTCTATTGTCCATTTTTAACACTAGGCATTTCTGTCTATCAACAGGATCTGTGATTCTTAGGAGCGTATCATCTATTCTGTCTTCCATATACTCAGCTTGAAGACAAAAATGTACTTTTGTGACATAAAAAAATATGCCAAAGACTATATCTTGAGAAATAAGCAACAGAGTAGATGTGCATAGATTTTGTTTAAATGCAAATGTTCTTCATAATAAAAAGGGAAAAGTGCACCAAAAAAAATGTATATGTTCTAAAGTAACTTAAAATGGTTCTCAAAATTTTTCATGAGTCATCAGTGTGTCTTTAAAATACCTGTTACTGCTAATTAACTCTGTACTCAGAACTCACTGAAAAGAAGACCTCATAGACTATGTTTCAGATGAAAAACAATTTCATAAGACGAATAAAAGAGAGTGAGCCAAACAGATTTAAATGCCAGAGAATAATTACAAGTATGTATACTCTGGCAATATTCCACAGACACACACACATTCAACTGTAGAGTTTAGAAAGACTCCTCCGTGTTTCTAAGGCCAAATACCATTGGCTCAGTCAGGAATTAAATTATATTAGGTAACTGAGCAAAAGCTTGATCTAAATTCAGTTATATTCCAAGTGGAGAGGAACTACCTTGACTTTCACAGTGTAGCTACACAATCCTCTAAAAGGGAGGTGCTCCCAGGAGAAGAGATCTTATAGTGACTTTCAGATCATAGAATGGTTTGAGCTGGAAGGGACCTCAAAGATCATCTAGTTCCAACCTCCCTGCTGTGGACAGGGTTGTCAGCCACTGGGCAGACTGGCCAGGAACCCATTCAGCCTGGCCTTGAACACATCCAGGGATGGCGCATCCAAGAGCACCAGCCCCAAGACAGACTCCTGAGGGACACCGCTCATGACCGGCCTCCACCTGGACATAGAGCCATTGATAACAACCCTCTGGCTACGACCATCCAGCCAGTTCTTCATCCAACGAACAGTCCACACATCAAATCCATCTCTCTCCAGTTTAGAGATAAGGATATGGTGCAGAACCGTGTCAAAGGCGTTGCACAAGTCCAGGTAGACATACGTCGCCTTTCCTTGGTCCACCGATGCCGTCACTCCATCATAGAAGGCCACCAGATTGGTCAGGCACGACCTGCCCTTGGTGAAGCCGTGCTGGTTGTCTCGGATCACCTCCTCATCTCACATGTGCCTTAGCATCTCTGCCAGGGGGATCTGCTCCATCATCTTTCCAGGCACCGACATGAAGCTTACCAGCCTGTAGTTCCCTGGGTCTTCTTTTCTTCCCTTATTAAAAATGGGCATGATATTTCCCATTTTCCAGTCACTGGGGACCTCACCTGACAGCCACAACTTTTCAAATACGATGGAGAGTGTCTCGGCAACCACATCAGCCAACTCCTTCAAGACCCTGGGATGCATCCTGTCCGGCCCCATAGACTTGTACACATTCAGTCCCATCAGGTGGTGTTGGACTTGCTCCGCTCTTAGACAGGGAAGGATTTTTCTCCCCCCATCCCCACTTGGATTTTCAGGGACACCAGAGACCTGGGCAGCCTGACCAGCAGTGAAGACCGAGGCAAAGAACTCATTAAGTACCTCATCATTCTCCACATCTGAGGAGGCCAGTTTTCCCTTCTCATTTATCAGAGAGGGTACACTCTCCTTTGCCTGTCTATTTCAACAAATGTACCTAAAGAAACCCTTGTTACTTTTTATACCCCTTGCCAAGCTTAATTCTATCTGCACCTTGGCTTTCCAGTCCCATCCCTGCACATCCTGACAGCATCCCTGTATTCCTTCCACCCATCCCCACTTCCACTGCTTATACTTCTTTTCCCTCAGCTTGACCAGCTGGTCCTTACTCAGCCACACCAGTTGCCTGCTTCCTCTGCCTGATTTCTTATTCTTGGGGGTGGAGAGCTTTTGCATTGTCAGAAAGATGTGCTTTCTGCTGACAGCTGCTGACAGCTCTGTTTCACTCCCCTGTCCCTAAGGACAGCTTCCCAGGAGATCTCTTCCAATAATTCCTTAACTGGCCTGAATTTTACTCTCCTGAATCTGTCCTGACTCCAGTCTTTGCCAGACCCCACAAACTCAACCAGGGCATGGTCACCACATCCCAGGCTGCCTCCAGTCTTAACTCTTCAACCATCTCCTCCACACTGGTGAGCACTAGGTTCAGCAATGCATCACCTCTGGTCAGTCTGTCCAATACCTGAACAAGAAAGTTATCATCAGTGGACCTCAGAAATCTCCTGAATTGCTTGCAGCTTGCTCTGTCATTTTCCCAGCAGATATCTGTGTGGTTAAAATCCTTCAATTATGATGACAGCCTGCAAGTGTGATGCCTCTTTCACCTGAAGCAAGAAGGCCTCATCAAACAGGCTTTCTTGATCAGGTGGCCTGTAGTAGACCCTGACCACCAGCTGTCCTTTATCTGTCTGGTCCCTAATTTTCACCCACAGGCTCTCAACCTGTTCCTGACTGTTTCTCAGAGGCTGTTTCTTGCAGTCTATGCACTTCTTGACATAGAGGGCAAATCCCCCACCCCTCCTACCTTGTCCATCACTTCTGAAAATCTTATAACCCTCCATGGTGGTATTCCAGTTGTGTGAGCATCCCACCACATTCCTGTGAGAGCAACAAGATCGTAGTTCTCCAAGTGCACCATGGTTTCCAACTGCTCCTGCTTATTTCCCATGCTGCGTGGATTGGAATAGAGGCACTGCAACCGGGTTATTGGATGTATTACCTTCCTAGAGGAACTCTCCCACAAACCTCCACGACAAATCTGAGGTTTTCCCCTGCTGTTTCTTAAAGTGACAGAGTTCCCAGCCTCTTCACTGTCACAGAGCAGCACACCCCCTGCCCCCAGCAGCTCTAGTTTAAAGCCCTGGTGATAAGCCCAGCTTGCTGCCTAGCACATTCTTGCCCCTCCTGGTCAGTTGTATCCCATCTCATGTCAACGTTCCCAGTTTGTTGAAGGTGCGTCCTAGATCATAGAACCCACAGCCTTCAGCGTGACACCACCCATGCAGCCAGTTGTTCATGTTCCATTCTCCTCCTTCAGCTAGGATCCCAGTCTCCAGCCGGGAAGACTGAGGAGAACACTACCTGTGCTCCTGATCCCTTCAGCATCTTCCTAAGGGATGTAAAGTCTTCAGATCTAAAATATCCATTCACATTCTTTACAGGTACAGCTTTTGGAAAACACTTAGTAAATTTTACAGCCACCTCATTACAACAAAAATCTCTAGAGATAATAGACAGCAGCAAAACCACTTGCCTTCTTCTTGCCCTGAATAACCCTTAAGGATGCAAGATGTAAAGCTGATGCAATGTGTACAATTTATTCATCTTTAAATACTCTTCAGTCAATTTGACATATTCTACCAAAGTAACAATCAGTATATTTCTTAGGCAGAATAAATGAATCCTATATAGATTGTAATCAGCATGGCATAACCAGCTAAGACATTGTAATATATATATATTTTTTGAATACATCTTTTATGAAAGCTGTGTCATTGAGGGACTTTTATAGAATATTGTCCTGCACTCCTAAGTATCAGCACAGAATGCTAAAGTAGATCTTAGACTTCATGCTCTTTATTTCAAATAAAGGAACATGTAAAGACATGTAAGTGCTTTTAGGAAAAAATCATCCAGTTTTCAAAAAAAATGGTATAGAATCTTTAGTGTAGATTTATATCACAAAATCATAGAATCATAGAATCGTAGAATGGCTTGGGTTGGAAGGGACCTTAGAGATCATCTAGTTGCAACCGCCCTGCCGTGCACAGGGCTGCCAACCACTAGCTCACTAGATCAAACTGCCCAGGAACCCATCCAGCCTGGCCTTGAACACTTCCAGGGATGGGGCATCCATTTGGCTGATGTGGTTGCCGAGACGCTCTCCTTCATATTTGAAAAGTCATGGCTGTCAGGTGAGGTCCCCGGTGACTAGAAAAAGGGAAATATCACGCCCATTTTTAAGAATGGGAGAAAGGAAGACCTGGGGAACTACAGACCAGTGAGCCTCACGTCTGTACCTGGAAAGATCATGGAGCGGGTCCTCCTGGAGGAGATGCTAAGGCACATGCGAGATGAGGAGGTGATCCGAGACAGCCAGCACAGTTTCACCAAGGGCAGGTCGTGCCTGACCAATCTGGTGGCCTTCTATGATGCAGTGACGGCATCGGTGGACCAAGGGAGGGTGACGGATGTCGGCTACCTGGACTTGTGCAAGGCCTTTGACACGGTTCTGCACCATATCCTTATCTCTAAACTGGAGACATATGGATCTGATGTGTGGACTGTTCGCTGGATAAAGAACTGGCGGGATGGTCACAGCCAAAGAGTCAATGGCTCTATGTCCAGGTGGAGGCCGGTCACGAGCGGTGTCCCCCAGAGGTCCGTCTTGGGACCGGTGCTCTTCAACATCTTCATCAACGACTTAGACTGTGGGATCGAGTGCACCCTCAGCAAGTTTGCTGATGACACCAAGTTGAGTGGTGCAGTGGGCAGTCCAAGCCATTGTATGATTCTGTAAGTCTATGATTCTATGATTCTTTCAGAGACTGCTTGTAAAGAAAAACAATATTTAAAAAAAAAAAAAAAAAACCTAAGTGTTCATTAGTACATTGATATAAAGATACATATCACAGACTGTTATTACTCAGATAATTTTGTTTAACATACTCAGAGTGAGAAGTAAGATCCTTAGTGAAATATTTGAAAGAGTCCAAAACACATTCTGATTTGAAAATCTTTTTAATTTAAAATTGAAAGGCTATTAAAACTACTAACACTAAAACTAGCTTTAAAAATAACAATAATTTATGCTATAGTCTAGCTGTGAATGCCTACCTGCAATATCATTCCCACTAGCTTAAAATCGTTTAAGGTGAGTGAAGTATCACACATCAATTACTGATATTCAGGGTGTTAATTCCTAATGCATGCACTGAGAACCAAACAGAATTAAGTTAATAATTATATACAGATCAGGAGATCCAAGCATAAAACAATTTCAATATGTTATTTAAAAGGTAGTGAATACATCCATTCAACTGAAATTCTTTTCTCCTCTCATCTTTCTACTTTTTATATATATAATAATAATCATTAATAAGAATCAGTAATAAGAATAAGAATTCTGTTTACAGTTTTTAAAGTAAGATTTTTACCTGCTGTCAAAATAAGAGACTGCTTATAAATAGGCAACCCCAAGAGTGAACTTATCAGTAGAGAACCTAGACACAGGCTATTTCTCACAGTTTTTATGGTACTGATGTTGGTATTTAAGTTCTAACATCATAAATTCAGAAAACATTTATTTCCTGTACCACTTTCTGGCTGATGCTTACATAGCTACTGATAGAATATTGATAATCTAAGATTAAAAAGTGCACTGGATTTCTTAAGAAGATAAAGATATTTGGAGATGGAGGTCTACAGGATCCAGTAAAACAGTGTGGCCTGAAATGTAGTGTCATTTGCTGCATTAGTACCGTGTACTCTATACATATTCTTAAATCTTTTATCTAAGTGCATGTCAGTAGTGCATTCACTAAAACAGCTGACATTTTTCACATTTTCGGTGCATTCTTACTCTGATTCCTTCTCCAAAAATGAGAGTAGTGCATTACACAGTGTTTTGTTCTGGTAGGAATGTCTTTTCTGTGTTTTTTTTTTTTTTTTTCCTTGAGCATCCTTTCGTCATATTTTTCAGAAAAGTGACCCTGGAACAGAATGCAGTTCTATGATCAGAACTGCGTTTCCATCTTAAACTGCCTCTAAGTCTACTTTTCACAGAAATATTTTGTATTTTTTTGATACTCACTATTCTCTAGTTATTCCAAGTAAATAAACAATCATGGTTAAAACATTGGACAATTGTTTGTAATAATTGTCAACTCACAGTCACCTGGTTTTAAATCCTACCCGCACAAAATCACTGTTTCTTAATGTTCTTTGTCTGCTACTTTTGGTCAGCTGATTGATAACATGATTTCTAAGACAGATTTTTCGGAATGATATAAATGCGCATTCTCAAAGAGATAAACATGTTCACATATGCACATGTAATTTTGGCATCTGCTTTATGAGCATATTCTTTATTCCAGTGTAAAAAGGAACATAAAATATATATCAAATATAGTGAATAACTTGAACTTAAATGCAAATATTTCTCTATATTTTATCTAATTTTCTTCAGTGTGGCCCTAATTTCAGTTACTATGTGAATGTGATATTACCTGGATGTATATCAATGCTACCATGCATGTTTCAAATAAAGCATATGCATTAGTATTAGCAGCCTGTAAATACTACTGCTTCACAAAGATCAAAACTGCGTCTGAGATCTGCTTTTAACATGGAGAACCTCATTCACTGCACTGAAAGCATTCAAAAGTAACCTCCATCCACTCAAATATAGTGTTTGTTAGTAACATTTTAGCTTTTAGTCTTAAAGTTTATTAATTTCAAATATTTACCTATGTCAAACTGCAAAAATAGCCCATGTCCTTTATGCTCTTGCTAAACTTTATGAATGTTTATTACTTTCAGATATTAGAGAAATAATAAACTTGCAAAGCACAATCCTACATTATAATGTATAATATAATGCTATTGTAAGCTGGGGAAAAACATCTTGCTGATCTCCCTGGATATGAATTCCTAACTTAGTTGAAGTACTTCTGTGTGATGGTGTCTGGATATAACGAGAAAAAAAAAAAAAACATGAATGATGGAGGACAATACTGAAACAGAAATTATTTCATGGTTTTGATCTTAGTAACTTCAGTGGGATTCCTTTTTCAGCCAGTCACACCCATACCTAGGTCAAGTAGCCCATGAGTTCAGAAATGTAAGTTCGGCTCCCAACATTGCAATTAACCTTCCCAAAACCAAGAAATAGATCCCATCAGCTTTCATTTGCTTATCTCTAAATGAACACTTTTTTAGAGTGCTTTGATAAGTGGAAAGCGTTTTAGAAAACAATTGGTGTTAGAAATATTTCTTTAATTGAGAACTGGATATAACTATCTTTAACAAAACAAATGTGATAAAATGTAGGAATTATGGACTTTTATTTTTCATACATAATTGCTGACAATAGTATACATACCATCCATCATAGAAAGCTATGACTGAATCTGATTAACTTAAAATAATGTTAATGCAATATGGGAGAGGTAGCACTCATTCATCATATTGTATTACAGCAACAATATAGTAGTACTGTGTTTGACTGATGTAATAATGTTCTTAACAGAAGGCAATAAAGCTATTATCAGAAAACTGTCATTAATACCTGGGATTTTTAAAGGCCATTTCTGTTGTGCTTGTAAATCTTCTACTCACCAAGATGCAATAAGAAATATCCTCTGAGACTACAGAGGCACTTCAGTATGCGACATTATGAATGTGCTATTTTTGGCTTTGCAATGGTGAAGCGCATTGTGCTACTTAGTAATCTATGCTTTGAGTTAAATAGCTTATTTTTCTGCTGAAAAGCAGGTTCTAATAGAATAGAGACATATAAAAGGTCATAGTAAGTTCCAAATATTTATTCTTTTGTCTATGGCATCAAGACCAATTCCTCCTGCTCTCATAGGAACAAAGGGAGATATTTTTTTCTCTTTAATTAATATTTATTGGATAAGACATCAAAAATGTTTACATGATCTGTAGCTTCTTTCTACAAAGATATAGCCTATGTTAGATCTCGTACATGCTTTGTGTTTGTTAAATGAACTTGGATTAAGCAAATGAGGTTTATATTCAGAGAACCAAAACCACCTGATTATTTTCACTAGCAAAATATTCTGTGAAGGTGGAATTTCAAATAATTCCTCATTTGTCTTCAGAAAAATACTGATTAGACTCTTTATTTTGTTGTGTTTTGCTGTTGCTGTTGTTGTTATTTTATTTTATTTTTCCCCTATATCAGTGTAATACAAGCTTGCACAGGCAAGTTATTTTTGTCAAATCATAATAATTTTTAACAAGAAACTAATTTTCAAGCACCATCTTTTAAATCTTACACAATTTAGTCCTACATGACAGTGTGTAATGTACAAAATTTATATTGGTTTAATCAAGAACACCAATGCTGGATTGGTATATTAAGAAGATGAAAGACAATATTCAACTATTTTCATCTGTTTCACCTAATGCAACAGCCACTTTAAAAATGCATTAAATTAGCTGTTCCAGGTAGAGTAACTGCCTCTTGTTATGTCAAACATGGCTGACTGAATGCCTACTAAAAAACGGAATGTTTTCATAGTGTTGGCCAATTCCTATCTCTAACTCTGAGCAAAAATTTCCTTTCATCAAAGTGATGATCCTGCAATGTTGTGTTTGTATATATAGAATGATAGAAGGTTTTGTGTTGGAAGGGACCTTAAATATCAGCTAGTTCCAACCCCCTTAGACAAGATTGCTCAGAGCCCCATCCAGCCTGGCCTTGAACACTTCCAGGCAGGGGGCATCCACAGCCTCTCTGGGCAACCTGTGCCAGTACCTCACCACTCTCACAGGAAATAATTTCTTCCTCATATCTAGCCTAAATCTCCCTTCTTCCACTTTGTGGCCATTATCCCTTGTCCTGTCACTACATGTCCTTCTAAAGAGTTCCTCCCCAGCTCTTCCATAGGCCCCCTTCAGGTACTGGAAGACCACTATCAGGTACCCCTGGAGCCTTCTCTTCTCCAGGCTGAATAACCC
Source organism: Alectura lathami (assembly GCA_013399715.1). Classification (NCBI taxonomy): domain Eukaryota; kingdom Metazoa; phylum Chordata; class Aves; order Galliformes; family Megapodiidae; genus Alectura; species Alectura lathami. The sequence goes on along the minus strand of VXAV01008796.1, from coordinate 86,619 downwards.
CAACTCTCTCAGACTGCCTTCATAGGGCAGGTGCTCCAGCCCTCTGATCATCTGTGTGGCCC
>VXAV01008796.1:23830-34898 GCA_013399715.1 Alectura lathami | reverse complement strand
CTGATGAAAATAGTTGTCTTATTTAGATATAAAAGGATGTTCTAAGCTTTCTGAAAAAAGTCTAGAGTAATCTTCTGTGTCTGAGAAGCCTCAAAAGGCAGCTATAGGCTCAGACTTTAATAATGAATATACAGGTTAAATGTCAGAGGAGAAAGAGTTCTATGACTGTAAAGGCACTTAAGGAAGGGAACAAACAGCAATGAGAGGAATTATGTCATCTTTTTTGGGGTAATAAAATCTAAATTGGATCTACATCTCCCAAAGATTGCTGAGAGGTGTGACATAAGATTTGCCAAGTTGAGACAGTGACCACTCAATGGTTTTTAATACACAGTAATGCTGTGTATTCTACGTTACTCTTTCTGTCTTCATTAGCATAACAGGCAACCGCACAAATTAATAACTTCATTTCCAACTTGATTTGCACTTGAAAGAGGGATATCTTTTTTCCAGAAGCTTTCATTACTACTATTCTCGAACTTGCAGTATATATTTAACAGGTTATATCAGACAAGATGGCAAATTGAGATTCAAAAAGTGGCCCTTGTTTCATGAGTCAGGTTGACCATGGTTATAAACCTACATTTCTATGGTATTCTTAAAGTAAGATGAAAATCAAAGAAAAAGAATAAAATTATGTTTTATTTTTCAGTCAGCATATTGTACTGTAAGAATCACGAAAAATATTACTATTCATACTTTCTTGAATATTTAGGTAAATTTGTTTTAGCTTTACTTTAACAACTGCTGCATTATTAAACAGAGTCAACAACATTTGCTCAGGTTTCCTTTACATCTTTGATTTAGTTTTTTCCCTTCCTCAACTAACATGAAATCAATTAATTCTTCTGTGTCAGATTTTATAAAACATGTTTCTTACAAGTAAAGAATATTGCTGTTGACTCTTCAGAAACAGAAAGGTAGAGAGTAGGAAACAATTTTTGTTTATTTGTTTAATTTCTTGTTTTTAACCAATTCTTTTAAACTGATCATAATTTCTTGATCGATGTAGCTCCTTGATGGCAGATCTTCGATACATTCATACTTCCTCTCATGTGAGAAAGATGGTAAAATAGATAATGCAATTTATGTAAACTGATTCATAGTACCATGTCTTTAATGAATTTCTTTTATTTCCAAGGAACACAATGACCTTGTCATCTTCTTCAGCTGGAAAAAAAAGAAACAGTGAAGTGTGTAGTCTTAAGCGGTACCCATTCTCGAAAAATGGATAATATTAAATGTCAATATCATTACTTTAAATGTAAGTTCACTTTCAGAATTTATATTCAAATATTTCTTAATATGAAACATATTTTTGTTTTTTTTTTTCTCCTCAAAAACATAATTTCTTGTGATAATCCTTATACTACAGAACAAACAAGAGTTGTTTGGATTCAGAAAAGCTATTTTGCATACAGTTGCATGTATGGATTTCTACCTGATTGCATTTGACTATTTTTTATTTTTCTCTTTTCTGAGGCTTCCATCTTACCTTTATTCACCTCTACCCATGGAGAAAAAGTGGTAACTTTCCAGATTAAAATGGATTGCCTACCCTTTCCATGTTTTCCTGTCTTGCACTGGAATACATCTGCTTTTCCTTCTTCCCAAGTACATCACATTTCCTTATCAATCAAACTGCACATTTCTGAAAACATGCAAAAAAAATATAGTGGAAATATAGTGGAAATTAAAGATGAGACAAAATTTGAAGACCTATATTAACACAATTGAAAAAGAGAAGCTGGGCAAAGGAGATAAATAAAAAAAAATACAGGCATCATAAATCACACAGAAAGTAAGAATTAAGATGTATTTAGGAACAGAGGTTGGAAATGTGACAGCTGGGAAGGCTCTTGGGAGCTATGGGCAATTTAAACACTCTTAGCATTCTTAATGGAGTACAGACACACCAAGGCGGAGGAACTGTAACCTGTGAGAAACTACTGTCTTATTTGTTTCTTCTGGGTAATTGCTCAAAAGTTATTACTTGTCATCCCTTACTCCCTAGGGAGTGAGTAAGCCTGACCAACAAAATGACAGAATGGAAGGGAAACATAAAGAGCGTACTTCATGGTGGCTCCAGTTAAATGTGGGTTTGGGTGGTGTTTTAGTTTTCATGTTTTTTTGTTTTTTTGTTTGTTTGCTTGCTTTGTTTTGTTTTCCTGCTTTGTTTTTATGTACTCTGTAACTGCATAGTCCTGGTCCTTCAATAGAGTTTTTATTTCAAAGAAGTTTGGGGGGCATGGAGGGAGGACTTGGGTTATTTTTTTCTTAATGATTAAAATGAAAGATTTAGGGAAACTTCATTATACACTAGATCAAAAAGTTAAAGAAAAAACACACATTAGCATTTTCAGAACAATGCAGTTAGCCAAATTATGATGTGTATATAATTTTTTTGAATAATTAAGTTTATAGAATTAATTCTGGAAACATGAAAACGCCTGGTGATTTAGATGTTAAACAAGGTGATCTCAGCAGAGGTTCATTGGTCCATACGACTTTCCACAAAATCTGCTTTTGACTTCATATCCACAGACTTCCATCTTCAGCTTAACATAGCGTTCACGCGCAAAACAGACTGTTCAGGGCTTGTTCCCAAATCTGATGGCAGTGTTCATCCAGTCAGTTTGGAAATCTTGACTTTGTCAAGGTATATTATGTGTATGACAGTGCTTTGGCATAGCGTTTGCATTAGCGCTCACAGGAAAGGTCTCCCAAGTGTTGAACCTTGGACTGCTGTTTGAGTTTGGTTGTTTATTTTTCTATTTTGCAAAAGTGGATACCAGGCACATCTGAATAACACGTTAGGGGACTATCTGTATTTGCAAACACACGGTTCTATTTTAAATGTGATATGTAAAACAGAACACAAAACACACCAAGGTCTTAAGAAACAGCTAATGAGCAGAAGAATAATACCATGAGTTGATATACTCTAATAGTTTTGTCTTGAGATAATAAAAAGCAAGGAAAAATAACATGTGAAATTGCAGGGAGATAATGAGAGGACAAACAAGGAGATCTAAGATCCTTAGACAAAGGTTTTGAGTAATACTATGTGGGATACTTTTCAGCTGACAAGCATGACAGTAAAACATTCCGATTCTCTCATTTCTGTTAGCAGATGAAAAGTACTAATACATAAACAGAAAATAAAACCTAAGGTCTCCCTGTCTGTTCAAAGCTCTTGCCTCATTAAAAGCCCAATGGGAGCTTTGATCTGTTGACACAGTATGAATACAAGCTGTAAAGATCACAGCTATTTCTGTCATTTATTTTGCCAGTAACAAAAGGAGTTAGATATAAAGAACACAGATATGAAGAACAAATAAATTACTCAGGAGTAATAAATTAATATGCATATTATGAGTGGCAATAGTAAGATATTTCACTCTGGAAAAATAAACATAGTCATCTTCATTTTTCTCAGTCTGAAAGCTGCCAATTTAAAGGTTATATTGGTATTTTTTACATTTAAAATTCTTCTTTTCAGTAGTTCAGACTCCCACAAGGTACATGTGCATCCAACTCACACTTGCTATGAAAGGTCAAAACATTTTTAACTTCTCATTTAAACAAAAAGTATTTATGTTTTTAGTTTGCAAAACAAAGCTAAACAAATTTGCAGTGGCATGGTCTTTATGAATAAAATTCCACAATCTTAAGCTAACGGTCCCTTCTTTCCATTTTCCGGAGGATAAAGGGCTAGACTAATCTTAACAGTGATGCTGGAGTAAAATCTATACAAGCACAAATTAAATAAATGAAGGGGTTTTTGTTAGCAGTGTGCAAATGGTTTTTGGTAAAACATGAGACAATGCAGAATTTATGTCACTGGTCTATAAGCTTGTTCTGGTTTCCTAAAAATGCTGATTTACAGTTTAACATTGGAATCCTGTGATTTCTTTGCATGTCAAGCACACCAATGTTCCAATAGCTTTGACAGAATTTCCTTTCAATCTCAGAATGTGTATCTATTTTAACCAGTGTCTTCACCAACATTGAAAAGAAAATATTAACTCTTTTTATAGCCTGAGACATGAAAATTCAGATTATCAGATTGTAATAGCCTTTACTACCTTGGAGATGTAATGGTCTTTCCCTTTCATATATCTGAAAGTAGATTTTTCATTTTTGTTCTGATATTACAATTTCAAATTGGCTTGGGAGTGAGAATTTTCCACAATTCTGAGAATAAGATGGATACACGATAACAGCACCTGGGGAAACAAAATTAATTTCAAGGTTTTAAATTTCTAAGGCTGAATTTAATGATTATTTGTAAAACAGAAAGGAAGGAAAAGTCAGTGGATCATTATAAACTGTGATATATGAAACTAATGTAGATTATCTTTTGAAACCAGTTTTAGTGCAGAGAGAAATTGTTGGAACAAACATATTTTAATAATCTTCACCTGCAGTCTTTATGGTGTTGCTCAGTAAATTCTATGGTTTTGATCCTAATTTAAAGAGTTGTAAAGAGGTCTAAGGCATTATCATTAATAACTTTTTATCCTCATTACTGGAAAAGAGTAGCTGCAAAATTTTATGTTCTCTTCTCTTCTCTTCTCTTCTCTTCTCTTCTCTTCTCTTCTCTTCTCTTCTCTTCTTTTTCCTTTTCTGGTTCTGGTAAGGATGACTGGACATACATGTTTACAAGCTGAAGGGACCGGCTGATTAGAAATGACAATATGAGCTCAAATTATATTGAGACCTTCAACTACACACGTGATTATTTGTCAGATGTTGTTAAATATTTCCTGTCATTTTTCAGTAAATCAAGGATGTTTGTGTGTAGAGCATGAGTTCATCTTCTATAAAATTATATCTAGTGGGACTGGAAGCCTTAATGGTACAGTAAAGAAGGGCTCATGGCTTATATACACTGCTCTTCGAGACCAGCCATTCGGCCACTTCTTCACCCAGTGAGCTGTATGTACATCTATCCAAGCCATAAACATGACGTTTCTTCAAGAGAATATTGTGGGAAACATTGTCAAATTATTTACCAAAATGCAGAAAAACAATGTCAAATGCTTTACTAAAGTCCACGTAAACAACATCCACAGCCTACACCATGTCTACTAAGTGGGTTGTCTTGTCATAGAAGAAGATCAGGCTTGTCAGGCAGTACCTGCCTTTCATAAACCCATGCTGCCTTCTTCTGAACACTCAGTTGTCATACAGCCTATAAAGACATTTAAGATGAGCTACTCCACATCTTTTTCTGGTACTGAATGACAGAACTGTAATCCCCTGGATATTCCTTCTTACCCTTCTCATAGATTGGAGTCACATGAGGGGATCAAGTGCACCCTCAGGAAATTTGCAGACAATACCAAGATGGGCAGGATTGTTGATCTGCTTGAGGGTAGGAACGTTGTGCAGAGGGATCTGGAAAGATTTGATTGATGGACCAAGTCCATCTGCATGACATCCAGGCACGAAGTCCTGCACTTGGGTCATAACAACCTCATGCAGTGGTATAGGTTTGGTGAAGAGTGGGTGGAAAGCTGCCCAGCAGGAAAAGAGATGATGGTAATGGTTGACAGTCGACTAAACACGTGCCAGCAGTGTATCCAGGTGGCCAAGGAGGCCAATGGCATCCTGGCCTGTGTCAGAAATAGTGTGGCCAGCAGCACTAGGACCACGCCACAATTCTGTGTTCAATATTGCATTCTTCACAAGAAGGTTATTGCGCATATGCAGAAAAGAACAACAAAACGGATGAAGAGACTAGAAAATGAGTTATAAGGAGTAACTGAGGGAACTGGCTTTGTTTAGTCTGGTGAAGAGGAGTCCAAGGGTAGACATTATTCCTCTCTACAACTACCTGAAGGAAAGTTGCAACAAGGATGTTGGTGTCTTTTCTCAGGTGACCAGTGATAGGATGTGAGGGTATGGTCTCAAGTTGTGCCAGAGAAGATTAGATTGGATATTAGGAAGGATTTCTTCATAGAGAGTGTGGTCAAACATTGGAACAAACTGCCCAGGGAAGTGGTGGAGTTCCCACCACTGGAGATATTTAAAACACACGTGAATGTGGCACTGTGTTACATGGTTTAGTGATGGAACTCGGTAGGTCAGGTTTATGAGAATCTTGAAGGTCTTTTCCAAACTAAATGGTTCTATGACTCCAAGATGAAGACACACAGAACACTACTAGAACATTTTTGCTTCATCCTCCTAGTATGATTATGTCTGTTTAAAAATCAGTTGGTGCTGAGAATTAGCTTTTACAAAATCTATTTATAAACAAAAATGCATGAAGTTGCTGGTATTTTAGAAGATATAGTGTTTTAAATCTTTTCCTTCTTTTGAGAGAGAACATTAAGCTCCTGAAGGAAAAGTCAAAATGTGGAAAGCTTTGGAGATCACAAGTTATTGCCAGATGTACACTAAAAGCGTCTGCTAACTCCAGGAGTTTTGTGTGAATGTGTGGGTGTTTTATCTACCTTGCAGAAAAGGATGAGTTTCATAGCTGTTGCAAAAAACTGTCTCACTGAAATGTTATTTCCCGTTTGTACAGTATATTTATTGTCTGGCATAGTTACGTATACACTGACATATGAAGCTTAGACAATTGAGATAATTATCATAGTGCTCTACAAAGATCTGTTTCCAGAGCCATCAGTTCAAAACGTTTAAACTTACACTGAAGTTACAGATTGTTTTGGTGCCTTTGCTGCAGCATTTTTTTCTCAAAAGAGAGATGCTCAGGCAATGTGACTACAGGTGGAGTTCCTTCCCAGCACAGCAGCATCAGTCACAGCAAGGACATTCATTCCATGTTAGATCTAAGTTAAGAGAACTGCATGGAACATCACAGCTCTTGCATAGATTATGCAAGTGCTTTGACTGTGCTATTATTCCTCTTCTTTCAAGAATAGGAGGCTCAAAAATTATTATAAAGATCAACAAAACCAAAGCAAACTGTAGAACAAATTTTGGTTTCATGTAAAACCTTCCAAATGAAAAGAGATGGGAAGCATTTCCTAAAATCAGAGCCCTAGTCTGCTCCATTGGTACGATTTTTTTCCAACAGTAACACTGCAATGACTATATACATTAGCCATGAGACAGTTAATACCCAGCCATGGATTATGGACACATAAATGTGTCCTCTTTGGGAATGAGAGACTTGCACACCACTTACACACTAGAGTAATCACCTATCAGCCTGTTTGGATCACAGAATACGTCATTCTACCAAAAAGTATCCATATCAGTAAAAAGAAGCCATGACTATTTTTTTCTGTGAAAATGTATAATTCAGCATTTGTTTTGCCATTTCTATCATCTCACCTCTGTCTGTCTTTTTCTTCCCTTGCCATATCTATCCTTCCTGTGAATTTCCTTTCTCTATGTGTTTTCAACACCTTGTCTCCTCACTTTCGTGTCTTTCTAGGAGGCATTCTGTAACTCAATGTACTCTTTAGAGAAAATAACTCTTATTAAGAAGCATAAAAGTTTTTGGGATAAGTTGCCATAGGTTACCTAGGCTCTGGGTTAACACCCTTTTGAACATCAACAAAATGAAACAAGACAGTGTTGTTTTTGTCAGGAATCAGTGATAGGGATAATTAGAAGTGCAGTCTGCCTCACTCATTTCACTCTGTAAGCCCCCCAGGATGAAGTCACTTTTTGCACTTAAGCTCTGAAATTCATAGCAGCAATCAGGTAAACAAATGTATGCGTATATGTATGTGTATGAAGTTTGCCTGAGGTTTGGAACTGGTATTTGCATTAACTCTTCCCAAAGCATGTGCTTTGTTATGTAACTGGGACTTAAAACTGTTGAGTTTCTTGAACACTGTAAGGCTTTGAGCTTCACAGAGAACTACTCACTGGTTTGTACCTGGATTATAGTACATTGCATATACATATTTTACTACTGAACTTAGAGAAAACAAGGTCTGACCTTTATATGTTCTTTACAAGTCATTTTGATTGCAGTATCAATCTTAAATTGATACATACACACCTTTAAAACAGTCAGGGGTTTAAGTCACTTTAATGAAAGTATTTATTTAAAAGAATAACAATGAAAGTCAAGCATTTGTGTGTGTGTGTATCCACTCAATTTCTTTTGCAATATTCCAGTGAAATATCTATTTTACTATGTACATTAAATGCTTTCAGGTTTCCAATCTGTTATTGGGATCATACTCAACAGTCATTCTAAGAAAAGGTGGATGATGCTATGAGATGCTAAATAAATGATGAAACATGCTTAATAAAGCAGTGAAATCAAGTTTGGGCTGATAAATTATTGTGAACAGGAAACACTATTCCTCCTTGAATAGGGCTCTGAGGAATATCAACAGCGAGGTTTCACTCTGGTTGGTGAATAACTCATTTGTTTCTTTAGAGAGATTATCCTTCTTCCTACCATTGTTTGTTCTTTCTACAGTTTTTCTACCTAGTAATTTAATATCTGAATGTTCCCTAATGTAGTCAAATCTCTGTAGAAAGATTCTTTGCTTTTTCTTTCCTTCAGAATCAATTCTTCTATGAGACACATTTCCTTTAACCCATTACCCTTTTCTGTTCACACTAACATTTGTCTCTTGCCAGTTCTTGCAGTTCAGTTGCAGAATACCTTTATACTCCTGCCCTACATGCCCATTCTAATTGTACCCCATGCTCTTTCATAGCACTGCAATTAATTTGTTTTCAGTCAGAGGGTATAAACAGGACATTATTCAGAAGCATGCAAAGCCCGGTTGTAGGTCAAGAATGTATTCAGTACTGCTTATTACCTCACCTATTAGTATCTCTTCACTTTTGGTGAAAATGTAATTCGTATCTTCCATTTTAATTCATTTTTAATCATGGGCCAGTTATTTCTTATTTTGATTAATCACACAGGAGGACACTTATTCCCCAAAACCAGCACACCCAACACTCACCAATGGCGTGATTATGACAGAAAAGTTGATTCAGTAATTGTCATAGTTCATTGACAGAACTTGCTGTTACTGAGTCTTCTCTGGCAGCAGATTTGTGCTACTGTGTCCAAATGTAATTTAATGCTAGTGGAAGAATATCTCTATGTATAAACAGGTTGCTAAAGAAGCAGTACTGACCTGTCCCTTATGTGGGCTTTTTCATTCTACTTTCTGGCTGGAAGTCTACCAAATAAACAGTATTAAACAGAACTGTGGTTAGATCAATAGATCATTTCATAATAAAATTCATTATTTTTTCTGTATTTGGATCTAAATTCAAATAGGATCTGAATTAATACCCAAATATTATTGTTTCCTGAATACAAAATGATACCTTCATGTGCATTGCACACCTCATATAGCCTCTTTCAACAGACAAAGAACAAACATAATTTACAAAGAATGAACAATTGAAGACTAAAAAAGAAAGAAATTAGAAATGTCAGAGAAGTGTAAGGTCTTTTGTTTTCATGGGCTCATCATCTCCCAAGCAAACTGGAGAAAAATATATTATATTCAGAGTTACCTTGAATCGATTTGTAGTGACAGCTGGCCTGGTGTACAAGATGCCTGAAGTAGGTGTACATGTTCAGGTAGAAATATTGAGAGAGGGATGGTGAAAATTTCTGCCTAAATGGATTCAGCAGTGACCGGGCTCTTAAACAGTTCTCTGGTGACAGAATTTATAAGACAGAAAGCTGTGAGGTCTACCATGGCAATGCCAACTGCAGAGTACACTAAGGATGCATGGGCAGAACTCGGCTGAGAAACTTGCCATAACTAGAGCAAGACAGTTAAGGGGTACAAAGTTTCATCAGCACTGAAGTCTGCCGCTATATTATGAAAATTAAGAATAAGTTTTCACAAAACATCTGCTTTATCCGAATTCAGCTGTATCCCCATTTTGATTGTTACAATTACAAAAAATAGCAAATTAATCCCAAATGTTTTGTTTCGTTTTCTTCTCTCCTCTGTTCTTGTGCTTCCTGTGAAGGGTGTTTGCGCTGAAAAACTGCTAGGGAAGATGGCCTTGAGGTACAACAGAAAGAAGTTACACAGCTCTAGTGTACTTGGACATCCACAGTTACTCATTGGCAGGGGCTGATTTCATCACTTGTGGAAAAGTCTTCTTTCAGTTGGATTTATAAACATACATTAAAAAATATCAAGTTTTCGTATACCTGGGGATTAATTTTGACTTTGCTTGCTTGTGTTCAAGCATAAATAATTTAAATACTGTGAATAATCAGCTAGCATCTGATTATTATTCTGGCTCACAGATAGTAGCAGACATTTTNTATATTACATATATAATTTCTTTTCATTACTCTGTTACCTTTTAATGACTCTTTTTCTGATACCTCAAAAGAAATTTAACATTTTAGCAATGCACTCTTTCTAGTGTTAACTTGGGGCACAAGGAAAATACACATTAATAATATTGATAGCAATGTATGGTTGAAAATTTAAGCTCTNGCACTGAAGTCTGCCGCTATATTATGAAAATTAAGAATAAGTTTTCACAAAACATCTGCTTTATCCGAATTCAGCTGTATCCCCATTTTGATTGTTACAATTACAAAAAATAGCAAATTAATCCCAAATGTTTTGTTTCGTTTTCTTCTCTCCTCTGTTCTTGTGCTTCCTGTGAAGGGTGTTTGCGCTGAAAAACTGCTAGGGAAGATGGCCTTGAGGTACAACAGAAAGAAGTTACACAGCTCTAGTGTACTTGGACATCCACAGTTACTCATTGGCAGGGGCTGATTTCATCACTTGTGGAAAAGTCTTCTTTCAGTTGGATTTATAAACATACATTAAAAAATATCAAGTTTTCGTATACCTGGGGATTAATTTTGACTTTGCTTGCTTGTGTTCAAGCATAAATAATTTAAATACTGTGAATAATCAGCTAGCATCTGATTATTATTCTGGCTCACAGATAGTAGCAGACATTTTACCTCTATTGAATGTTTCATGTTCAGCTTCTTTTCTACTTACTGACAACTGCAAATGGTTTTGAACCTTTCTTCTCAGTTGTGAGACTATACTGGGAATGCTCAAACACAGGTTATAAAAATACATGAGAAAATTTATTTATATATATATAT
>VXAV01008796.1:10914-23658 GCA_013399715.1 Alectura lathami | reverse complement strand
TAATATTGATAGCAATGTATGGTTGAAAATTTAAGCTCTTTCAGATATTTCACTCTCTCCCTATGTGGCTTCTTCCTGAAGCAGCAGGAATATAATAAATTGGGAAATGAATAATAAAATAAAATAAAAAAAAAGCAATAATATTGTCACAAAACTCTTTGCCTACTTTCAGCAGATTGCCTCATCATTTTTTCTTCAAATAATCAGACTGAATATTTCCTGTTATATATTTAATTGTACAGATCAGAGTTGTTCAGAAACAAAATGTAGTGTATTTCAATAATTATTATTTTCTTTTATCTTTTATCTCATCTATTTTATTGCATGGGTGGTTTGATGAAATTAATACTTTGAATTGAATAAGAAAAGCTTTTTTTTTTTTTTTTTTTTTTTTAGAGTTTTTTTGCCAGCTTTTAAAGTCATCTTGTTTCCAACAGAATGATGTTGAGATGGATGCTGGCCTACATGTTTCAGTGTAAGTCCTTGGNCTTTGTAAATATTGTCAAATGGCTGGAACAAACACCAGGTTAAAATTAGGTATCTCCATGCATCAGGTAGCTCCTCTGGCTTCTTATCAACTGCACTGACAACCACCTTTTTCAATAAATGGGAGCAGGGCAATGTTTGTTTAAAGTTTTGTACAGCTATCAGTCCTAAGATAATTACGCACTTACATTTTTATTTGTATTAAATATGTGAAAGACTACTATAAAGCCAGCTAATCTTCTCCCATGTCCAAAGACTTGTTTGGTTTTGTTGCTAAGGCCTACCTTCTGAACTTTTTGAAGTCAAAAAAGTCTACATCACTGTCTTTTCATAGTCTCTACAGGAGATCCATAATTGATTAGAAATATCTATTATCGAGGCACATAAATTGCCTTGAATATCTAATGATTTTTGGAATAAAACCTAAGGGTCAAATACTGCTTTATGACTTTTAGAAGGGGCAAGTTAGGCAGGTCCCAAAACAAATCCCAGTAAAGAGTATGAAAGTGGATATTAGGAGCTCAGCATCTGGAAGCCCCAGATACTGGGCTCGCTCTGGATATTTCTACTGACACACCATTCCTGAAATCTGTTGCTGTTTATGACAGACCTATCTACCTCACTTTGGTCCCTCCTGTCATCCCTGTCATCGCATTTCAGGCACAAACCAAGGTGATCAACTTCCTGTCAGCACTTCTCATAGCACCATGAAGGATTCTGTATATCTCTGTGTTGCTCCACCATTTCAAACCATTTCCCAGCTGACACTAGAGGGCACAAACTAAACTTAGATCACTGATCGAGTAGAGCCACATCTCTCCTTTTCATTCACATTGGGTTTCGGAGCAAATATGTCAAACATCTGTACTCAGCTACGCTGAATTATGCCATACTTCCCTCCAGAAAGAAGAACACAGGTCAGCATTTTCCAGCATTAAGCTACATATTTTATTCTAATTTTAATTTACACATATTTGCATCCTCAAATGCAGGAGGCAGAATGAGTAAAGGAAGAAAAAAAAGTTCACTATTTCTTAAAACATGAAAGCAAACATATGTGACATGTCCTCTTATGTGACTCAGATACAGGAGTAATTTAATGTTGAACAGTTATTGTTAATTCTAAACCCTTTCTAATTTTTATATACTATTTTGCAACTTGCACATATAATATCAGAATAAAGAATCAGCTATATTATACATCCAGATAGGTAAACTCAGAACAATAACTTAAAAATCCATTAACCATCCGACTGTCCAACCTGAATCTCCCCTGGTGCAGCTTGAGGCTGTTACCTCTCATCCTATCACTGTCACCTGGGAGATGAGGCCGACCCCCACCTCACCACGGCCTCCTTTCAGGTAGCTGTAGAGAGCAGTAAGGTCTGCCCTGAACCTCCTCTTCTCCAGACTGAACAGCCCCAGTTCCCTCAGCTGCTCCCCATAAGCCTTGTGCTCCAGGCCCTTCACCAGCTTCGTTGCCCTTCTTTGGACACGCTCCAGGGCTTCAATGTCCTTCCTGTAGTGAGGGGCCCAGAACTGAACACAGCACTCGAGGTGTGGTATCACCAGTGCTGAGTACAGGGGGACGATCACCTCCCTGGTCCTGCTGGCTGTGCTGTTTCTGATACAAGCCAGGATGCCATTGGACTTGGCCACCTGGGCACACTGCTGGCTCATGTTCAGCTGGCTGTCAGGTAGCACCCCCAGGTCCTTTTCCTCTGCACAGCTTACCAGACACTCTGCCCCAAGCCTGTGGCGTTGCATGGGGTTATTGTGACTGAAGTGCAGGACCCAACACTTGGTCTTGTTGAACCTCATGCAGTTAGCCTCAGCCTATCTATCAAGACTGCCTAGATCCCTCTGCAGAGCCTTCGTTCCCTCAGGCTGATCAATACCTCCTCCCAGCTTGGTGTTCTCTGCAAATTTACTGAGGGTGCACTCAATGCCTTCATCCAGAACATCAATAAAGACATTAAACAGGACATGCAGTTAAATTGATATTTCCTATTAATAACAAACTTGAATGCTGTAATTAATATTTCTAAAAAAATTTAATCTCTGCCCAGAGATCTGTTATTAGTACAAACAAAACAGGAGACTGATAATATTACCATTGTAAAGACTATAAAATTTTAGTGTGTTTGATTGCTGACACTGAAAAAAGAACCTGAAAGGAAATAATTAGGAACAGAGGGGAAAAAAAAAAAAAAAAAAAAAAAAAAAGGAGTAATATTTCTGTAAATATTTGTAGGCTCAGGATTAAAAACGAAAATCAATGATGATTGTGTTTTTGCTCCCTCCAAATCATACTGTTAAGACTTATTAAAAATATGAAAAATTTTAGTGCACAAATTCTAAAGCTACAGCCAATCAATGCTGATTAGATTTACAGTTTAACTTCAGTTTTTATTGTTTTCATCTGAGCATTTTCTCCTGTATTATGGCTCTGGGCAGGTCTATAAAATAGGAATTGTTTTAATATCATTTACTGACAGGCTGACTACCACCATGCAATGTGATTTAGCTCTCACAAAGCTCCATATTTCTCCTCTTCCTCATTTATAGCAAAATATACTTGGTTTCGAGTGAACGGCATTGTACAGTAATTCACTACTAGCAGGTCTCAAGCTGTGAATTTTCTGATCAATTCCTATCTATGAGCATGATCATTTACATCCTGTTAGACCTTTCATGCTCCACTTAACAATAAACTTATAAAATGTGTGCTAACAGTTGGTATCTACATGCATCTTTGCTGAATCTTCCAGGAACAGTGTTTGTGACGAATATCACCCTACACAGTAAAAGTCCACCACTTAATGGGATTGGAGAAGCATCTACTGTCCTAGTAGAGTATATATTACTCTTGTGGCATTATCAGGCAGGAAGGCAAGTGATACATACAGTTTATTGACGTCACACATCACTTGCACCTGAGAGTCACAAAATGCTGAATGACCATGATTAGCTGCAATATATAAGCAGTTGAATCTTGCCAAAATGATTTAGTGCTTCTTGATGAACAAACAAACATTAGCCAGACATAAAAATTCTGCTATGCCTTCCCTTGCATGTGAGACTAAAAATCTTTGTTCCCTTACATATTTATTTTTCCGTCAGAACTGCTTTAATAAATAAATAGATTTAAAAAAATAAATAAATAAGTACGGGGAAACCTGTTGCATCCAGAATAATCCACTATAGGGTTCTGAAATGGTGAAGTACTTTTTAAAATGATTATGAAATTGTCTCAGAGTTTAGTAAGCATCAGGGAACTTGAGTTTGTTATAAAGATAGATTATATCATACCCTAAAATGAAGAAGAAAAATAATGAAATTCAAAACATCTCGGTGACTGATGGAAGAGCAGGTCTGAAAAAAAAATATATATATAATTGTTTAAAAGTTAATTTACTTAATATTCACTAAGTTTATGCACAAGCAGTTAATATATTGATTATTTAATTATGCTTAGAAAAATCGCCTGACAACAACTAAGGTTTATACCAGTCCTTCTCCACTATTTCTATGCCATCCTTTGCCAAAATAGATCTCTTGTACTTAGTGGCAACATACCTTTAAATGAGTGTTTAATTACTACTAGCAATCATAATAATCTTATTTCATCCTGTTTAATTTTAATATAAGATTATTAAAATGGAAGACACATAATCCTAATTTGTGGGGAGGCTAATAGCTCCAACAGTTGTTTTTCCAGCATGCAGTCAGTTTCTCAGCTGTAGCCTCTAGCTCTGGTCCTTGGCATAACCACAACATATGTGACACCAGACCTTTCAGAAGAGCTCTTTCATACCCTTTGTCACTACATACTACTTGCCCTGTAAGATCTCTGAGTGTGCTGGAAACCATCACTGAAGCTGTGCAGCCATACGAATGAGTGTCTGTGCTCAGAACAAAACCTTACCTTGTCTCTCCTCCTACAGATGATTTCAGCCACATGCAAGTAAATACACTATAGCAATGTACAGTTTTTCCAAAAAGATTATCAAAACCTACTGAAGTCTAAACTGCTCTTATATGATATGGAGTTCCATTACACAGGGGAGTAAATATAATTAAATTTGTCAGAACCCCTTTATTTGTAAAAGTTTGGGATAGGGATCTAATACATTATCAATATTACATACCATGTTTTGTGACTACATATAGAATAAATTGCTCCTAAAAATCTATGATTATCACTGATTTTGCAACTTATCGCCTTGGGGTTTAAATTGCACAAATGTTTCCTGCTTGGAAATATTTCTCCCACTTCTGTTAATTCATTGGTCATTTTCCCAATCCACATGAAATATGAGAAGACAAGGATAATAACAAAGATAAAATTGGTTATAGAACTGAGCAAATAAGGACAAATATTACTTCAAAGACAATTGATAATTTCAGATGTGCTCTTCTTCATTTTTGCTGTTTAACTGCCTTCTGATCTTAAACTCCTGAAGGGAACACTGGGCTAAATCTACTCTGGCTTCTTTATGTGCTCATTTTCGCCTCAGTTTTTTTTTTTGCTGTCAGGAAAATATAGGAAGGGCTACTAAGTAAGCATGTCTTTATCACAGTTTCTTCTGTGAAATTATTGTAAACAAGCCACTGCTCACACACAGTCTTAAATGATTTGAGATCTGCAATGTTCTGTCAGAGTTTTTCCAGACTTCTGCTTCAGTGGATGCTAGTATAGTAGAAAGTGGGATAACTGCATCTCTCTTTTTCTTCTGTTGACTAGGGACAGTGGGAGAAAGAAAGAAGGGAAGGAATGGTGGGATATCAGCAACAAAAATATGATTTAAAGACAGTGATAGTAAAGTCATCTACCTACTAGAGGAAGTGAAAAGCTCAACTGCACACAGGGAGTGTACGCAAATCTTGATGTTTGAGTACTGCTGAAGCAAATTTGATCCCAGAGCCCTTGTAAAAACATTATCAATATTATCGGTGCAATGCTTTGTGTGCATAAATATTTTTGCTGTGATTTACAAACCTATATGAAGTTTGTCATCTCAGCCCTTTCAGTTTATGTATGGCTCAAAAGTTCACTGAGGTCAATAGGAGTTTTCCTTCAACAAATATAATCAGATGACAGCTATATCAAAAGAATATATATAGAATCATAGAATCGTTTGAGTTGGAACAGACCTTCAAAGGCCATCTAGTTCAACTCCCCAGCAGTGAACAGTGACATCTACAGCTGGATCGAGTTGCCCAGAGCCCTGTCCAGCCTGACCTTAAAGGTCTCCAGGGACGAGACATCCACCACCTCCTTGGGCAACCTGTGCCAGTGCTTCACTAAATTCATAATATTTTCTTTTCTTATATCAAGTCTAAATCTGTTTTCTCTCAGTTTGAAGACATTTCCCCTAGTCCTGTCACGACAGAACCTGCTAAAGTGTCTGCTCTCTTCTTCCTTGAAGAGACAAAGAGGACCAGGAAGGCTGTACGTTTCTTAAGAAGGAAATCTCAAAGGGACAGGAACACGCCATCCCCGTGTGCCACAAGATGAGTTGATGAGGAAGAAGATCAGCCTCGCTGAATGGGAAACTTTGGCTGAGATTCTGGGAAAAAAAAAAAAGGAGAGTTTACCTTCTTGGGAAAAAAGGACAGACAACTCAGGAAGAGTACAGGGATGTTACTAGAATATGCAGGGAGAAAATTAGAAAGGCAAAAGCCCAGTTAGAATTACATCTGTCCACTGTTGTGAAAGATAACAAAAAATGTTTTTACAAATATATCAACAGCAAGAGGAAGGCCAAGATGAATCCCGATCCTTTATTCGATGAGGCAGGGAACATTACCACCAAGGATAAGAAAAAGGCTGAGGTTCTCAATGCCTTCTTTACTTCTCTGTGTAATAGTCAGACTGCTATCCTCAGGGTACGCAGCCTCTGAGATGAAAGACAAGGATGGGGAGAAGAATAAATCCCCCACAATTCAGGAGGAAACTGTCAAATTAAATATTGGAAAATATTTCTTCTTAGAAGGAGTGGTCAGGCATTGGAACAGGCTGCCCAGGGAGACTGTGAAGTCTCCTTCCATGGAGGTGTTCAAGAAACATGTAGATGCAGCACTTGGGGACATTGTTTAGTGGGCATAGTGGTGATAGGTTGACAGTTGGACTAGATGATCTTAGAGGTCTCTTAAACCTTAATGATTCCATAATTTTTATAGGCCCCCACTTTAGATATTGAAAGGCTGCTATCAGGTCTCCCCAGAGCCTTCTCTTCTGCAGATGGAACTGCCCCAACTCTCCCAGTCTGTCCTTACAGGGGAGGTGTTCCACCCCTCGGATAATTTTTGTGGCCCTCCTCTGGACATGCTCCAACAGGTCCACGTCCCTCTTGTACTGAGGACTCCACATCTGGATGCAGCACTCCAGGTGGGGTCTCATCAGCACAGAGCAGAGGGGCAGGATCACCTCCCTTGACCTGCTGGCCACGCTTCTTTGGATACAGCCCAGGAAGCAGCTGGCTTTCTGGGCTGTGAGGGCACACTGCAGACTCATGTCCAGCCTGTCATTCACAAGTACCCCCAAGTCCCTTTTGGCAGGGCTCTGCTCAATCCTTTTGTCCCCCAGTTTGTATTGACAGCGGGGGTTGCCGCAGCCCAGGTGTAAGACTTTGCACTTGGCTTCTTTGAAGCCCATGAGGTTCTCCTGGGCCCACAGCTCCGGCCTGTCCAGGTGTCTCTGGATGGCATCCCATCCCTCCGGCATATCGACTGCACCACACAGCTTAGTGTCTTCTGCAAACGTGCTGAGGGTGCATTTGATCCTGCTGTTGATGTCATTGATAAAGATATTGAAGAGCATCAGCTCCAGTCTAGATATAAATAAATTAAAAGTTTCATTATTTTTACAAGTGCATATATATTTGTCTGTGATTGCAAATATTAAATATGAAACATGCCACAAATATGAAGAAGTAATCAATTCCATGCAGGACATAGTTGATAAATATATTTTCTAAGAGTATCATCTATTCAGGAAGAGGACATTTGTTTTGATTTACTCCCATCATTCAGTCTCTACAATTAAAGTACCTTAAAACCGTCTAGCTTACTGATGTAAACCGTCTAGATAAGATATCACTTCAAATTTAGGAATCAATCATGCTGATTTAATATGTGTCTGTGCTCATGAGCTGAGGATCAAAACCTGTGTGTTTAATGCTACTAACTAAAGATGGCTTAGGAGGCTGCAAACATTCTGATTGGAATGATCTCTCCTTGTTAGGCAATTTAGCAGTATTATCTGGAGCTCAATGGAGATTGCATTTTTCTTCCTAAAAATGCTACAAATAAGAGTTTACTGCCAAAAAATGATGTCAAACTTTTATGAAGAATACTGATGTTCAAAGACAGCAAGTGGGAATTGTGTAAATTCCTGAATTGGATTGTATTGGTTTGGGTTTGGTTTATGTCTTTAAATAATTTTCTCTGTGCTCAACAGCAGTACTGCGTGTGGTTTACTTCCTTGTCCTTGCACCGTTCCCAGTTTTGGCTGTGTGTGGAGTGGAGGAAGTGCAAACCTGTCAGGTCAGCTGGAGCTGCTGCCTAGACATCTGCTGAGTGTTGTCTTGGGACTGTATTTCTCACTATCTCAAAGCAGAGCCATCTGCCCCTCACAAAACTGAAGCTGTGAGTTCTCTGTAATTTCTAAAAGCACTGAAAGTACTAAACTAATATCATACTCATTCCTATGAGCAGCTTAACAGTGACGTGATACATCAGGCTACATCAGACACCAAAATTTTTGGCCCTTGTCAATTTATACAGATTTTCAAATGTTATGTTACAAATTATGGAAAGTAAAACTAATATAATTCATTTCTTTTTACCACCTTCCATCCATTGCAGGCTGTAATAGAATTAAAATATTAGTTAGAATATCATGATAGGGTTGCACACTGACCATCACTCTGAACGATGAGAGTGAACTATAAAATACAGACTCCTTTATCAGATCCTGGGATTTTTATGCACTACTAACTTATCCAAAAAGTTCTCTGAGAAAGAAGAAAGAGAAGCCGTTTGAGTGAAGTGTAGAAGTAATATTAAAGTAAAATATGATTTATCATTAGGGTGAAAATTAGCTTTGTCCTTAGAATTCTATGTAAATATATTTTGATATCAGGTGAGTTAATGATAGCTGACTTTCATTTCTAATACATGTTATTTCTGACAGGAAATGTAACAAAGCTGATAAAAATTTGATATAGATAAATATTCATCATGTAATCAGCTATCTTGGTACAAATACACCTCAAAAGAAAATGAACCTTTATTCAAAAGACCCTAAAATGCATTAGCTGTTGACAAACAAATAAGATTTTTGTGAAGATTCTAAGATTACTGTTGTTGATTTTGAGTGTACAGTTACAAGTTCATAATATCTTACTGAACAGAAAAAAAAGATATATTTTTTTTCTGTCAGATATCAAGTAGTCATTATATCAGTCAGCCATGAGGATTTTACAGAGTATGGCATGCCCCTCTGACTTTTGAGAAGTGTTTGGACACATTGCCAATCATTGTCATTTGCCAGCTTTGATTTATCAGTTGACACTTAATGGGTGTTGAAACATGGGAAACAACACATTACGCCCGAAATAGAGGCTTAGATACCCTATAAGCTGAGATCTTTATTCTAGATCACTTTACTCCTGACTGTTAAACAATTTTTCTTTCAACCAACAATTGATTTTTCAACCAATTGTTTCAACCAGCCTAATGACACTGCAATGTATTTCTATAGGATTTGCTCCGTTACTCCAGATCTCCACCCATAACAGGCCTCAGAGCATTCCCTACAGCCTCTTACTTATCTCATTCAGTCTGGACTGAAGGGACAGAAAGGTCAGTGGAGCACTAACACACTTGTCCGTACTCTCCTGGACCCTAAAATTTCTCAGCCTGCCCAGCTCTGGTTTCACTCAATGAAGAAAGCTCCTTGACATTTCTCCTCCCAGGTGACCAATGTATGTGCAGGAGTGGCAGAGAACTGCAGTAGGGAAGGTTCAGACTGGATATTTGGAATAATTTTTTACTTTGAGGGTGGTTAAACACTCAAACCAGGCTTCCTAGTGAGATATTTGATTGCTCAAAAAGGCATTTAGACAATGCCCTCAATAACATGCTTTATTTTTTGTAAGCCCTGAAGTGGTCAGGCAGTTGGACTTCATGATAAGGTCCCTTCCAACCAAAATATTTTCTCTTCTCTTCTCTTCTCTTCTCTTCTCTTCTCTTCTCTTCTCTTCTCTTCTCTTCTCTTCTCATTTTATCTCACACTATTAACTAAAAAATGGCAAATATTATGTATCATATATTATTCATTCTTCAGAGACTTTAGTATATTATTCATGTTATTAAAATGTTTCAAGATATGTAAGTAAATAAAGTCCTGCTGCTTTAGTGTTTCCTACTGAATATTTGAAAATGGTTTGGAAATCCATCTTTTCACATACCTTGAAACTGACTTCTCTAAATATCAAAAACAAACAAACAAACAAACAAACAAACAAAAAACTTATTTGAAATGCAGTCCACCAGCTATTGTATAGCTCTGCTGGAGCTGTAGGTCTTTGTTCACCTCCTTATTACCTCACTGAAGAAGACAGATGTTTTGTTTCTCTGAATCACCATTATTATACCACAGAATGGCTCTGATCCAAAAGCTCCTCCAACAGGAGTCATAACCAAATCATATCCACCCAATATATCTAAATGAAACTGTAGGCAATGAGAATCCCACTTTAATTATTTTCACTGGCATGTGTCAACATACACGTTTTTATTTAAACAATCTCAATTTCCCATTTTGGAACA
Organism: Alectura lathami; assembly: GCA_013399715.1. NCBI lineage: Eukaryota > Metazoa > Chordata > Aves > Galliformes > Megapodiidae > Alectura > Alectura lathami. The sequence continues at coordinate 13,332 of VXAV01008796.1, read as the reverse complement.
CATTTTTAGAATTATTTTTTAAACAGGTTTTTGTTTTTTTTTTTTTTGACTTGGTAGGGAATTCAGGAATGTTATGCTTGGTAAATGATCTCTTCAAGATATTGAATTTTCTTTGAAACCATATTGGTCATTTACTAAAATCTTACAGTAATGTTCTAGATTAATGATGTTTTTAATTGTAATTTTTCAACTTGGACTCAGCTAGATAAGTTTATCCCTTCAGATTAACTACTAATTATTTCACTAATAGAATTCCAGTTGTACTGTCTATGGACACACCATATAAATTAAACTACTCAGTGCCTGTGAAGACACAAAATAAAAACAACAACAACAACAAAACCCACCACCCTTAGTTATTAATGTGTTCATTTCTGAGTCGTTGTTTATTTCTGTTCATTATAAATGATTTATGTGATTCATTAGATTGTGGTAATTATCATTTTAGACTCATAACTGTTATTTATGTAAACTTTGCTGCTGTTGATGAAGTACACTGCTATTTACAAGTCAGGTTTGGTAAGTTGTAAATAAATGATAATGAAGCTACTTAAATTATCTTTAAAGGACAATGAAATGTGTTGTATTTTACTCCTAGATACAATGTAGCTTGATAGAAAACCATAGAAAAAATAGGAACTTGATTCCATTATGGTAATATTTTTAGATTTAGCAAAATACTCCACCCCCCCATCAAAATAAAAGTGACCAGCTCTGTGAACATCACATTGATATGATTATAGAGTGCCCATTTCAACATACCTGTACAGGCAAATATTAAATGGTGCATTATTGAACTAACCAGTGACCTGATCATCTCTCCACTCTTACTTCAATTTAGTCAACTCTTTTTTCCTCTTCCCTGCCTTCAGCTTGGCCATGTATTCCAGCCAAGCCGGCATCTGAGCCTTGGGTCCAGGCCAATAAGTCCACGGCTCTTAGCTGATTTCTCTAGTTCCAAAAATGTAATCCCCACAATGACAAGACAATGTGAAACTCTCATTTCGTACATCTGTGCCTTTTACACCTCTTTTGAACGACAAAAACTGATTTTTTTTTTTCTTCATTGCAACACTTAATTCTGTCTCATTCCCTTTGCAGGGTTTATGGTTTGAATTTTCTCCATTGTCCTTTGCTTATTCCAAAGTGCTGATTATCAATTTTATGCAAAGATACACACAAAACATTATTCAACTACATGTTTGTTTTTGTTAATGGCTAATGTGAAGCACCAGATAAAAAACTGACCGGACAAGAAAAAAATGCTGTATTCCTTTATATGCTCAGAAAAGTTTAATAAAACATTATGATAAAATAGAAAATATAGCTCAGATTTGGAATCAGCAAATCAAAAATGGAACATTTTCTTCCATTTTTGGCATAACTTTTAAAGCTAAAACACGTTTTCAGGAGAAAAATAGTAATCTTTCTCTTAAAAGCTACCTTAAGATACTAGAGAGAGACTTTGATGAGAAAATTATCAAGTGGAAATGTTATTTCTGTTGGGATTCCAGTGTTTTTTCATTCTTTTTTTTTTTTTTAATCTTCAGACTAAAATAAAATAACCACAGTAGTCTAATGCTGGGAAAATTGATATTTTTATAGCCTAGTAAGTTGTAGTAGAGATATTTTTTAAATTAATGTGAATCAAAGTCATTAGTAATGAAGTTAAATTCTTATAAAGGCAATTTGGCAGCATTTACAGCTCTGGCAGTAGGGGAAAGAGAATGCAATTTTTTTTTTGTCTTCCAGTTAATTGTCTTGAGTTACAGTCTGAGTGCACCTGACATTTATTATTTTGTAGACTGGAAATTTGTAATATTCATAATAATTGTTTAGATTTAAACCTATAGCTGACTTCAAGCATACCACCTGAAGGACCGGGGAACCAGATAATAGTATAAAACATTCAAAGACAAAGAAGGTAGTCTTGGTGCATGTTAAAACCAATTATGAAGAGATTTTTTAAGTCAGTTTAAAGCAATCTCAACTGTAGCAGATTTAGTCCTTTGTACTGTGCAGACATACCCCTGTGTCTTGTTACATTTCTCCCTAATTTTGCCTTGCCTAGCAAAAGGCACAGGATTTTGAAGCTGAGACATGTGCTGAAGCTACCATAGTTTAACAAGTCATGTTGTGTCAGCTGAACAACAGCATTACTATTTACTCCAGGGGTCATTCAACTTTACTCACACTGGATGAGACCTAAGCAAAATCAAACTCCCTCACATCCTTGGTGCATCAGTGACATCAGTAGGAATCTGCTTATGTTTCTAAGTTTTAATACATATGCCAGTACAACTTTGACTGTCCGGGTACACGTATACAACAAAATACAGGGCTATGAGGAAGGGCACTGATGTCTCTGAGGTTAAATCAAGCTGCAAATGCTGTATAACAAGCCTTTCCCAGGGCAAG
>VXAV01008795.1:22768-49771 GCA_013399715.1 Alectura lathami | reverse complement strand
CTTTCTGGCTGTTTCTCAATATATTCTGTATCCTCCAGTTCAGACCTGGAATCTCAAACATGGAATCTCCTTACAGAACTCATAGCCCTTTTTTAACTGGGTGGAAGGCCTCTTGACGTCAACTTTTCCAGGCTCACACTATCTGATCTGGTTTTCTTCACACAAGTCAGCCCAGAGTGTAAGTCAGTGCTGTTATGCTGCTGAAGTTTGATGCAGAACTCATGCACCATCCCACCAGCCCCAGAAATCACTTTTTTGTTTTGTTTTGTTGGTTTGGTTTGGTTTCGGTGATGCTTAATTATAGTGTCAGATTTGGCTAGGTCTGGGCATACTCAGCCACTTCTGAGTACTGCCTCAGATATTGTACTTGGGCCCACTTTTCCCCATTTGCACAAACACTTTTCCCTTTGATTCTCTCTAGGGCTTGATCTATGACAGTGATACGTGCCACAGCAATGTCAATCACGTTCACTTAAAAGCCCCATCTGTCTGTCTCTGGAAGGTAGCAGGTACCATCTGAATTCCAGAAACTGGGAGAAAGAGACTCCTATAGGCTGCTGATGGTTCCCATGGCTGGCGTTTTTCAGGGCTTCTCGTATCAACAGTGGTGGTACATTCAGCTTTTCTCATCTTGGCTGAGAGTTTGTCACTGCAAGGCATGGCACGACCTTCTGAAAGAGGGACATGTGCAATCCATACAAACATGGTTTCCTCCAAGGTTTGCACATGTAGTGGAACAGGGAAGATTTGTATTTCAAACACTCTCAATTCCTGCTGTTACGAAGACAGCTATATCGCGCAAAATGGCAAGAAAAGAGCTGGGATTGTAAGCTCTTGATCCTGATTCCTCAGCTCACCAGATACAAATGTCCCATGTGCTCCTTCTGTAAGTATTTTCTTAAAGGGATCTTTTACTCCACAGGAGTCTGTCAAAACCAGCTATACAAATGATGCCTACAAAGAGAAGTAAGGACTATCAGCACACAGAAAGACGTGCTAAAAAAATTGTTAAATTATTTATGTTGCCATAACATAAGGAAGTTAGAAGATCAAATTCTTTACATTTTTACACAACTGAATAGCAATTCAGTTCAAAGACTGAATAAGGAACATGGGAATAAAGAAAGCCATAGAGGTCTCATTTCTAATATCATTAGAATCATTCAGATCTTAATGTCATTCTTAAAGACTCATCGTCTGTGGAAGTCAAAAATCTGAGCAAATTGGAAATGAAGAAACACTCAAAAAAATAGGTTCAGACTATATTCCAAAAACCCAAGAGTCAGACAACAAAAGTACTTATTTCTCAAAATGTTGATTAAATTATTTGGCGAGCATGACTTGTAATTCCTGAGTAGTCAGTGATTCTAGTATAGTACTTCTACCAATATTCATGTTCACTACACCACTGAAGAGGGCCTTGTATATCGTAAATTGTGAATTTGCCTCAGTTAAACATGTTTTCAATATGAGGTTTTTAGTAAATATACACTTGAACAGAATTAACATTTTTTTCAAGTAGTTACATCTCCAGGCAGTTGTGCTATTAGCTCTTCACTGTTGATCCATAAGAAAAGGAAAAGTGCAGCATAGCACTGGAAGTTCTGTATTTGTACTAGAATTAACATGCTGATACTGTTCCCTTCCTCCATAACAGTTCACTCTACAAGCATGCAAAGCTAAATGCTTACTTTATTCTGCCATTCACCACCCACTTCTAACTTAGATTTGAATATTTGATAATATCAGATGTTCTCCAGTGGATATAGTTCTTTTTCAGAGCTAGAGGAAAAATAGTTTTTTGTCCAGAGTTCACCTAATGAATGGCTGTTTCATCAGTGAATACATTCTTGCACTGAAAATCAGCCTTGTCCAGTATTTACAACTGCAGTACATCTTAGCTACCCTAACCCTGACTATGAAGCTACAAAACACTAAGCTTGCTAACCTCTGTCTTGAGACTGCTGAAGCTGTGCAAAGGAAAGTCTAAAGCTTTCAAACTCTAGATAAGTTGTTTAATAGTTCATTAAAAGGTAAACAGGATTCTCTTCTGTTCTGCAGAACATCACAGTCCAAAAATAATAGTAGTCCGAAAATAATTGTAATCCAAAAAAAAAAAAAAAATCTTCTCTTTCATCTGTTTAGTTTTAAAACAGAGGATATTTTCCTTGGTACCCTAGACTTCTCATAGAAATCCATATCCTCAGTCCTGCCTGCAAGCAGGTGATGCCCTGATGGCAAATGTATAACACGAGAATAGTGGAAGCCAGAACAGTTCAGCCCTACTTAGAACTATAAGATCCTGGAAAAGAGCAGAATAATATTATTTAAAAGTACTGATTGCTACTGTCAGGCATTCCAGGGGAAGACTTCCCCTCTTTCCATTGCCTCCTACAAGTCTGTAAGGTGGAGAAAGACAAAGCAAAAAATGTACGCCTTTGATGTTGCAAGGCTGTAACTGAATCAGTGACCCAGAGTTCAAGAGGTCGCTGGAACAAAGGAGAGAAGAGAAGGAAAACAAAAGCCCGTTCACATGAAACTCCAATTCCACAATTTCATAACTAGTTCTCAGAACAGCCTTACATCGTTATGAACTATGAAAAAAAATCCAAAGTGTAAAGGCAATTTGAAGTGTAACTGACTAGTTGCAGCAAAAGTAGATACTCCTTGGAATACATATGACATATTACCAGAACTTAAATTCACAAATTAGAAATTAGTTTTTCCTAAAGTTCATCTGATTGCTATGCACTAAATTCTTGGGACAGACTTAGGGTGTAATTAAATCATGATTTACTCCTACAGTATGTGAAAGAACATAGGAAAATGCTCATGACCTCATGGATTAGGGTGTTCCTATTTACTGTTAAGGTATTACCTGACAGATTATAAGAGGTGTTTTAAAAGGCTAACTCATAAATTTGAAAATATCCATACAATAATCTTTCTAATGATGTCTGCATCGAATCCCTTGCTCTTTAAACAGACGTTGTTATACCTGATAAAGTAAGTAGTCAATGGCTCTACTGATGGAGGCCGGTCATGAGCAGTGTCCCCCCAGGGGTCCGTCTTGGGACCGGTGCTCTTCAACATCTTTATCAACGACTTAGACTGTGGGATCGAGTGCACCCTCAGCAAGTTTGCTGATGACACCAAGCTGAGTGGTGCAGTTGACACCCCTGAAGGAAGGGATGCCATCCAGAGGGACCTGGACAGGCTGGGAAAGTGGGCCCACGAGAACCTGATGAGGTTCAACAAGGCCATGTGCAAGGTGTTGCACTTGGGTCGGGGCAATCCCAGGTGTGTGTACAGACTGGGAGAAGAACTCCTTGAGAGCAGCCCTGCGGAGAAGGACTTGGGTGTTGTGATCGACGAAAAGCTGGCCATGAGCCAGCAGTGCGCTCTTGCAGCCAGGAAGGCCAATGGCATCCTGGGCTGCATCAAGAGAGGGGTGGCCAGCAGGGAGAGGGAGGTGATCGTCTGCCTCTGCTCTGCCCTTGTAAGGCCTCACCTGGAGTACTGTGTCCAGGCCTGGGGCCCCCAGTACAGAGGGGATGTGGAGCTGTTGGAGCGGGTCCAGAGGAGGGCCACCAAAATGATCAGAGGGCTGGAGCACCTCTCCTGTGAGGAAAGGTTGAGGGAGTTGGGATTGTTTAGCTTGGAAAAGAGAAGGCTCCAGGGAGACCTCATTGCGGCCTTCCAATACTTGAAAGGAGCTTACAGGCAGGAGAGGGACCAACTTTTTACATGGGTGGATAATGGTAGGACAAGGGGGAATGGGCTAAAACTGCAAGAGGGGAGGTTTAGGTTGGACATCAGGAAGAAATTCTTCCCTGAGAGAGTGGTGAGGTGCTGGCACAGGCTGCCCAGAGAAGCTGTGGCTGCCCCATCCCTGGCTGTGCTCAAGGCCAGGCTGGATGGGTTCCTGGGCAGTTGGATCTAGTGAGCTAGTGGCTGGCAGCCCTGTCCACGGCAGGGGGGTTGGAACTAGATGATCTTTGAGGTCCTTTGCAATCCAAGCCATTCTATGATTCTATGATTCTATGATTCTATGATTCTATGATTCTGAGGTCATTTCTAGGTTCAGTTTTAAAAAAAGAACCAGGTTTTGATGAGATATAAAATCTTATATGTATATTTTTTCTTATTAAGTCCAAGTTTGTGGGATTCTTTGAAAAAAGAGTGTCTAAAAATAATCTATATTATCAAATTTCTTACCATTCTGCAATTTCTAATGCAAACAGTGATTCAGAGACATGAAGGAGATGGCAAAGACCAGTTTTGTGTATTTGCTTTTAGGATAGACAGATAATACTGTTTAGTAGTGCATCTTATTTGTATTATCAGAGAGACTGATGGCCCGCTACACTAGATGCTGCAGTGAAGCCACTATGGTTTTGGTGGCAGTGTCTTTCAGAAAACTTTCCCCAACTGAGAGAGTATTATATCTAAACTGCTGACTTCAATGTCGTAGATGGACAACTAAGATCTTTTTATGCCACTATCAGGAATGGGATAGCAATAGCAGCATGGAGTGCCATTCAGACTAATTTATGGATCTTCAAGTGCATGCAGATAGCACTACAACTTGGAGGAAATTAAAATTATACTTGAGGTGTGAGAAGAGAAAAGTCTGGGAACAAAGTGAGAATCAATCAAGAACAGCTGAAGGAAGCATCTATGCTGCTGCGAAAAGAAACACTGTACTTTTTCAGTACAAAATGAAAAAGTGCCTGGCAAATGGGAAGGAATGTAATAAATTAAAAGGATTACAAGAACATGCAAACAGCAGCAGGGTATGTATAGCACAGACAAATTGAAAGCAACAGCTCCATGAGCAGCTCACATACACTCTTTGGAAGATCAATGGATAAAACTACAGTAAAGGAATGAACTGCTATCTTGAAAGCAAATTGAAAATTTATCACTTTGGGGCTGGACGCAGATGAACCTGTTAGTGTTTCATCACCTGAAAGATTTCTCAGAAACAAAACTGTAGCTTTGATTATTAAGAAACCAGGAATAAACAGTAGCTACTGCAACAACAAAAAAATATGTAGGATTCTTTCATGGGAGGGCAATTACTACAGCAGCCTCAGATTACTCCAAAAAATCAAGTCTTGTTAACATATCTAAAGGAAATGTTACATAGCTCTTTTCAAAAATACATTACAATGCTGAATTAACAAATAAAGATGATGTCTCAGAGTTTTAAAAATCGTACTAATATCAAAATATAAGGAGAAACCCAATGGCTGGGTTGTTAATGTGCATTAGAAACACATTGCCATTGGTCCAACTTGTATTTGATTCGATGTATGTGACATCCAACTGAGCAAAACTTCTTTCCAAATGATGGATGCTATATGATCTTAACCGGTTTCAGATCCCGGTGGACAATCATTCAAATAAAAGACACTACCACTGCAATAGACTGTGTTATTGAAAGTTTTAGTGAAGGAGCCAATAACTGGCTGGTCAACAATACAGGATCACATTTTTAGGGAGAAGGTAATGCCTGTAACATAAGGCTGTGACAAATTACAGATCAGTTCAATCCCATACTGCAAATCCAATGTCATTTTGCACACAGGTATATATACAAATACACTTTTTTTAGATAGAGAGTGTTAATTTTCCATTTTTTAGATCTTGCACCTCTCTGACTGGAATTATGTTCACTTCATTTTTACAGCAATTCAACAGAATTGTCTCTTCACACATCTGTTACACACTGAAGACATAAAAGCAACTGCATTTTTATGTCAGACTGCATCACTAGCTACTGTTCCTTTAGGTATACCTTTAATCTCACTTCTACATGCTAAAGTATGTCATGCTATTTTTTTTAGTAACAGCTAAAATAGATCAGCAGTGCATAGCATAGTGAACTGTTTACAGCTACATCGTGTGGTATACAGCCAGTCAGGTAACAGAAGGACTGTGCATTTGTGGAACGTTGTTTAATAAGTGCTGCAGATATAAAAACATCTTTGATGGGCTCCAGGCATAGTCTGCCAAAACTCAGACATACATTTTAGCAGATTAAAAGCTTCCACATGTATTTTAAGATATTGCTTTTATGGAGCACTAAGTAATGTACTTAACACCACTCAAAAGGGAAAAGTATCCTTATGGGTGATATCTTGCCAGGACGCATTGTGTTTTGCATTTGAGGTAGATATTTTTGGCAATGTGTCCAGAATAAGTGAGAAGTGGTATTTTCATCCATGGGGAACAGAGTAGAAGTCTGTTACTGTAGAGGTAGTAGTTACTAGCATATATATTTCAGTCTTGTAACAACGTGTCCTGTAGGATTCAAGATATCTTAATGTCCTTTGGTTTATTATGTCCTTGTGGTTTATTAGCTACCACAAGGAACTTTTTTCCTGATCAGTCTGAAATAACTTACCATTTTACATTTTGTTTTTTCTTAAGCAAATTTTCTGTGCTCATTGTTTCACTCCTGATACAGAAAACTGCAGCTTTATGCCCCACAGAAGAATCTCATTTCCAGGAAAGTTTGGTCCAAGTGTCTGGACATAAAATGGTATCTTTTTAGAATTGCATCGTGCAGGTAGCAGCAGTGTTTCATTACCAAAAAAATTGTGAGCTGCTATTTTCTGTGTTCCTGGGTCTCTGACTCTTGGCTTGAATACAGTCAGTCCTTTGTACTCTGTTATTACAATGAGGTAACCAAAGAAAGAGAGTCTTGGTTTGAGACTGTCAGCTGTTACTAATCACTGCTCCATGGCTTGCTGTGAATCCCTGCTTGCTTCTCCCTCCTGCTCTGCTTAGCACACATAAAGAAGATAAATTACTCCCTAGTTTCCCTTCAAAAAGCATATTGTTTGGCACATTCCAATACTGTGAGCAAAAGATGGAATAATGTGAAGAGTTAAATGGGTATCTAAACAGACCCACAGCAGGATCCTTCTCAGGCAGATGTGAGTTTCAGGAAATCTACTTCTCCAAACACATTCCAGTATCTTGCAGCCTCTGAGAGTGTATCAAATATACTCTTCAGGACAGAACAGCATACTCCTGCAAGAGGTTTCCTTCAGTAATAGGCATACCACTGACACTCAATAAATGCAGCATCTATGTGTTATTTACATATCTCATTTTACTGGGCACTGTAATACTTTGGTGTCTATAAATTATTTAGTGACAATGGCCACAGTCTTGGGAGGTTTACTGAATTCTTCCCTGCCTTTGATGACTGACACTCTTAGAAGAATTTTAAAGGAAAAAAATGAAGTAATGTGTACATCATTTGTAAAAAAAAAAAAAAAAAGTGGAAGCATGCTAAGTAAGAGGACATCAAGACTGCGGAGTAACCTACCATGAAAACAGCTAGTGTTAAAATAAGTTTGAACTTCAAGCTCAATAGATTTCTAACCAAGACTGTACACTTCGTCTACCTGCTGTATGAGAGTACTGTACTCGATGGCCCAGGAAATACTTCCCACCAATGACAGATTACTGCCATTTCTCAAAAATAAAATAACAACATACGGCAGTGTACTGAAACTAAGTGGAGTGTCATACATTCAAAGCGAATTTCTTCCACTGAAAGAGCAGAATCAGTGATGACTAACAACAACATGGTCTTTCATTATTCATGATTAACTTAAGGGTAATAATCACTGTAAAGCCATGGGAGTATATTTGAGCCTCTACCATGCACACCAATCAGTGTTGTTCTGATGGTGTCTTACTGTGGTTTGACAAATGTAGTCCTATTAATGATGTGGCTAGAAGAGGTTGTGTTTGAAGGCAGGAGGAAAAGGACAAAAACTATGGTCAGTTATTAACTATTTTCACTTAATAAAGTTAAAAATGGAAGTAGGGAATAAATTTTCAGCTAACAACCTGTCACACGCATTTGCTAGAATGTTTTTATACTGTTTCTGTCAAGAGGCATTGGACTGACAGAAGGAGAGAGATGTTTAGTTTGCATCACTGTGTTGGTGCGTGTGTAAAAACTTTCACAATCCCTGAGAGTGATTTAGCATCATTTGTCACGGACAGGTATCCAGCATCCAGGTTCAGGTATAATTAAACCAGATGTTGTATGAATACCAGCAATACCCTGATAGCAGCCTTTCAATATCTTACGGGGGGCTACAAGAAAGAAGGGGACAGGCTCTTTAGCAGGGTCTGTTGTGATAGAACTAGGGGAAATGGTTTCAAACTGAAAGAGGGGAAATTTAGCCTAGATATGAGGAAAACGTTTTTACAATAAGGGTGGTGAAGCACTGGCACAGGTCACCCAGAGAGGTGGTGGATGCCTCGTCCCTGGAGACCTTCAAGGTCAGGCTGGACAGGGCTCTGAGCAACCTGATCCAGCTGTAGGTGTCCCTGTTCACTGCGGGGGAGTTGGATGAGATGGCCTTTAAAGGTCTCTTCCAACTCAGATGATTCTATGATTCTATTATTCTAATTAATATGTATGAGAGGGTTAGGTTGTCATACTCCAGAAGGTTGTTTTTTTCTGTTTTGTTTTTTTGTTTTTTTTTTTTTTTTTTTGCAACATATACAACCATTCTCCTTGCTGTGGTGCTGCAGAATCCATAGAAAAAGGCACACCAAATTATTTAAGTGCTTATGTGGATTTTTATACATGCTTTTAAGACCCACCTTTCTGTTAAGGGCTGTGATTTCTCTCATTCATTAATGTAGTGGTATTTCTTCTTAAATGTATGAAAAACATCTGTATATCTTCACAGAGGTTCTTTTTTCATGCTGATTTTTTGAAGGGCAGTACTTGTTCAAGTTAGTTTGGCTCTCCAGAGCTCTCCTGTGCCCAGGTGCTCTTTTCCACACCTTCGTTCACTCCTTGTCATCCAGCTGGTGCCTGTTGTTTGCTCATGGTGTGGTGAGAGCAAAGCCACCTGAAAGATAAGCAGGGCAAAACAAGAAATGCTGCTTTTGCTTTAGCAGTGCTGCCACCAAATCTCAAAGGATGTAGTCTAACAGTACAGCCAACCTGAAGTAATGGCAAACTGCTGCCAAAAAGGCTAGCTATCTGCTCACAGGTATCTCTCCTTCTGCTTCCCTTGTACAAGTTCTGGTGTTTGTCTGACGCCTTCCTGGGGTGATTCAGAACAAACTGTCACAAAAACTAACTCTACAACAGACAAAATGAACAGTTTTCTGGTGGCAAGGGATGGGGTTGAGCTACTAAGCTGTGGGGCATGTTTGGTCTTTCAGGAGCCCCTCTGAGCCACGTAATTGTCTCGTTAAATTGCATTACTATATCCTCGCCATGGGTTTCATTAGTCAGTTTGTCTTAATCACAGTCACGTAACTTTGGATCAAATATAATTACTAATTTTCCTAAGAGATTTGTCAAATATTCTTAATGGACGTAGGAAAAAAAAAAAAAAAAAAATTAATATCCATATTCTTATAAGAATAAATTAAATTGAGAACTGGGAGAAGCTTGCCCAATTGGATCTTGCAAAAAAAGGCATATAGAGCTGTATTTCCGCTTTAGGAAATCATTAGCTGTATTAGTTTAATATTAATTAACTTCACCATTACATATAGTTCTTTGAAAATGTTATCAAGCTTTTTTTCTTTTCAATTTTATTTTCTTACTAGAAGAAATAATCTGGAGCTTGGACTAATTTGGGACTTGAGCTTGTGAAAGAGTAAACTGTTGAAGCTTTAAATATTATTTGACTGCCCTTTTCTGTGAAGGTTCTGCAGCTATCAGAATACAGCTTTAGAGCTTAATCATGTTAATTAAAGTAGGCAATACTGCCACTGTCATTACCTAAATAATGCTTTTCCTTAGAATTTTTCTGTCAGGATATTTTACCATGACCTTGCACAGTGTTATTCATTTCCACAAACCCTCATCAACAAACACAAAAGAGATTGTTCTCATGGTCTCACACTGAGAGTTTACTCATCACACAGTGCTTAGTGGATGTAGGGGGTCGGGAGTAGCCCTTTTAAGGCTGCTTCATTAGGAGAGTGAAAGACAACCTAAAAGAAACAAAATTAGGGCAACAATCCTGAATCAACAGTTGCCATTATTGCTGTTCCACCTTATGAGTCTTTAACAAGCAACTGCAACTTCCTAATGAAAAGACACTAAAAAATTAACAGGCAAATAATTAACAGTGAAAACATGTTTGGTTCATAATGTTTTATTTTTAAAAACTTAATCTGAAACTTCTAAAGGAAATTTATACAGAGATCAATGTTGGCAAGAAATTGCTATCAATTCAGTTGTAAGAATTGAATTGAATAAGAAGAAAATGGGTAACAATCTTAGAAAGCCCCCATTTTTTTCATTTGTAGTAGTGAATATTTTTAAGGACCAGACTGCACAGTTTGTTCTACACATTCATTCAGAATTCATTATTTTATATACTTAAAATCTTTTTTCATAAGGCATCAAAAGTATTTTTAAAGTAACTAAAAGTTAAAATTATCCTGGGCAACATGTTAGATTCTCATACAAAACACAAGAAATTTAGTATAGGAAAGACAACACCTAAAATTACTTTTTCCAAATGTTTTAAAGGGCAACAAAAATCTTTCAGAAACCATGACTTTTCATATGAAGAGTAGTAGCTGTTCATTTTATTTTTTTTCAGGCTGAAATTATACCTGTTCATAAGTGTACACTCACATGTACACCCTCCCCAGCAACAGCATCTTGCTCTCTCTGACAAATGATAAAATCACTGATTGCTTCAGGATCACTCCTAAGCAGCGGCTGTTGTTTTAGAAAAAGAAAAGGAATCTTGCTGCCTGCCTGGTTCTTCAGTGGCATACAGCTTGCTCTTGAAACTGTTTGAGATCAGTGTGTGTAAAGGAAAACACCCCATTTAAACACTGTAAATATGGGGCCTTGATTCAGCAAAATGATGTTAGTTGGTAATTGACTTTAGGGACAAACTGAAGTTCAGGTCTACTTTGCTGACTAGGGGTTTATGTGCAGCAATAGGGCCTCAGTCATACCAGCTGCTGACCAGTTATCACTGCAATAAATATGCATACCTCTTTTTTTTCTAAAAAACAAAACAAACCACCAACAAACAACCAGCCAACAGCAACAACAAAACCAACCAGGCAGAAACTCTTAGGTACTGTAGCAGGAAAAGTAGGTTTGGGCATAAATTCAAATCTTAGACTTAAATATCTAATAATTTTGAACTTTAGGCCTTTGGGCTTTTCTTCAATAAATCAGTTGCTGCATTTGTACTAATTACAGGGAGAAAGTGTTCTGAAGTTGTAGGACTTTTTAGCACAGGCTCTGCTTTTCGCTTTTGAAGTAATTCCTTGGAATTTTTTTTTTTTTTTTTGAGCAAGCAGCTCCAAATTTACTGGCTAAAATATTATCTGAAGGGAATATACACAGTATATTTGATCTTCAGTACAGTACAATCACTCTGTGTTAGTGTGCCTTTTACAGTACAGGATTACAGATAGACTATGTACAGCAAGCTTACAATGTAGAGAAAATGAATACCAATAGAAGCACCTCCACATTTATAGATTTTAGAATTCTCTATAATTTAGACTCATAAATACAATAAAAATGTAATTGACAGAAAACCAGTAGTAGTAGAGTATCTATACAAGAAAATTGCTGCATGATCAGTTAATGCTAATTTGCAGAACCATGGTTAAGTTAGGTGAACAATCAGAGCAATCAGATTAACAATTCAGAATTTAACAAATTGCCCTAATTAGATTTTTTTTCTCCTTTCCCCTCCATCCTTTCTCTCTCTTTTTCCTTCTTTTACAACTACCCTATTTACATGATTTGCTCTCTTCCCTACGTTTGAAAGTACTGTTTTTTCTTCTCTAACACCTTTGTTAAAGGACAGTGCAGTTAGTTGCTGTTTGTCCTGATGCTCTGGAGAACTCCTCGACATGTCTTTATTTCACCCACAGTGTGACTGATTTGTTCCTTGTTTCTCAAGTGGGGAAAAGAGTGAAGGGAGAGGATGGGCAGGGGTTTGGGTATGTTTGCAGTCTTGCAGACTTACTCCTGCCCCTTCTTTCTCGCCCTCCCTTCTTCCCCACCAACACTTAAAAAACCATTCCCATTCATGTTGTGCGGGCACACACGCTAGGAGGAATTACAGGCGCTCTGCTCGGGGTTGCCCTGACAACCTCCAGGCATCTCTGTGCCTGGGGACCAGCGGCCCGGCAGAGTTTCCCAGGCCCCTTGGGGAAGGAGGAGGAAGAGAGGAGGCAGCAGGACGGGGACGCAGGAGCCAGCAACCGCAGGGAGGAGGGAGCAGCAACGGGATGAAAGGGGCACATACATCTCCCGCGGGACAATGGGCGTCTTGCTGGCTGGCTGTGAAAGGACACACTGAGGATACAATGGTCTGTGACACATGAAAGCTTTGGAGCGAACTTTATTGCTTCTCCATTAAGGACCCTTCCAGAGACCTATTCAGTTCTAAGAAATCTTGTCAACATCTTAAAACATTAAGAAAACAAAACAGATTTCAAATACATTTTTTAGATTAGTTGGTATGCTGGAAGCTTTTGCAGCTTTGGCCCTGGCAGGTACTGGGTGTCCCTCTTCAATTCCCTTTAACCTAGTGTTAGAGAGCAAGGGCTCTCTGAGGTGAGAACTTGCTTCCTCCTCATATAGCTTTTGTCCCTACGTGCGCCTGGCATCCCTCTGCTGTGAATGCTTTCTGCTATACATGCCATGAGCAGTTGGAGCCCACGAAGAGAGGAATTTCTGTCCCCTACTTACAAGCTGAGAAGTCATTTATATGATAAGAGCAGAAATGAGACTGAGTAACCTAAAATAAGGGGCCATGTAGTCACTGCCAGAGTGCATAATACGAAACCAAGCTGGAAAGCAGCTTACACAGGAAAGTGCATGACTTTTGCTCCCTGACATACCATTTACACAGAGTTCACCACTTGATCCCAGAATCTGTCCAAGAAAGAAATAGGATCACAAGCCCTAATCCTTCAGCACAGCGATCTTCTGTGGCAAGATACGCCCTACACTGACTCCTAGCGATTTTTGGAGCGTAGGAGACTCAATTTAGTATGAAGTGTGGAATACAAACGTAAGAACTGATTAAAGCAGTAGGCTTTGCAAACCCTGCAGACTGGTCGTGCTCAGCATCTGGTCCCAAATCTACTGCTGGCAAGGGCAGGATAGTGGAAGCTGATTGATTTAACATCTGTGCATATCCAGATTTTCTTACCAAACTATGTAAGTTAAGTTCACTTTTTTGTGTTTAAGATGCAAACTGAGTTTTAAGTTGATCTTAGCTAAATGAAAGAATATACAGACCATTGTTATTACTTTAGAAATAGCAAGTAAAAGCACAGAATAGCAGTTTAAATATGTAAAAAAAAAAAGTTGGCTGGACTACTATGCATGTATTAATTTTTCACTTTTTAAATTACACTTCTATTTAAGTTACATAGCGAGACTTCAAAAATAAAATTTCTAACAAATTCTACTTGACATAAATATTGTACAACTCAGTAGCAGAAAGACTGAAAGACTCCACCAATTATTAACTGTATTTCTATGCAATGGTTAATTTTACTTGCATTATCTTTTATCTGCTTTATTTTGAGGGCTCAAAAAATAAGCAATCCTCCATCCACCTTATGTAGGATTTACTTACTGTTCGTAAAAATAAGAAAACTGTTACTCCACAGCACTTGCCATTTTCCTCACAGTTTCAAAACATACAAATGTAAACTTGCCACAAGCATTACCATCTGGTTTTACTGATGGAAGTGCTGAGTAGATAAATGAAGGATCAAGGGCTTCAAATGTTGGATTTCCATTTTAAATTTCTTACAGTGTCTGTAACGCAGTCACAGTACTACTGTCTTCTACCACAATGCCAATGGCAGATATAAATCAAGCAAAAATGTAGTGGTCCCTCTGTGCAATTGTTTTTGTGGGTACAAATCTACAGGCTGTAATGGCTTCTGCTATTACAGGGCAAGACCCAGCTGAAATGAAAGGGTAAGTATGAAGTATGTGATTAGTTTTATACTTTGAAGATTTGATCAGAGCCTTAGATGCAGCTTTGACTTCAGTTACAGCAGTGAATATTGGGAGTAGTTTCACTGCAACTCCAGTAGCATGTATTTCCTCATTTAAAATGTAGACAGAACTACTATGTATCTAGTGATGTTATGAGAAAATGTTTGGTTTTGCCCAGTCATAATTCTGTTTTTATATTTCTGGTTTTACATTATGTTTAATTGTATTCACATAGCCCTTTTGCCTTATTTTAAATTCTTTCTCCTCGGAGACGGATATAATGCCTATACGTGGGCAGTCAGCACAAGTTTAGAACAGACAGTGATGCATATGGTCTACAGGAGAAGATAAGGCAAACAGGTCCTTTCATGACCTCTTCCTTGACTTTGCACTTTGAAAGCATTATTCCAAGAAACATTAGCACTCTTGTGCAACAGATGGTGCAGGCATGTGGATGTACGGGGAAGTTACTGACTACTTGAAATGTTAAGGAGCAGGTGAAAACAGACATTTTAGGGGGAAGAACAGTACCTGCACCTGTTTGGAAAGAGAAAAAGCATTTCCAATTCTTGCAGGGCTCATGAGACACTCCTCAGAGGTTTAGAGCTCTTTTCTGGCAGAACTGCACCTTCATTTAAAACACACAGTGGAGCCCTGTTGCTGCAATCTGGTGAACAAATACTTCAGCAGATGCCATACTGAGCACCCTAGTATTCACTTTAGATCAGACACATTAAGACCAGCCAGGAATTAGGATTAATGTCACAAGTTTTGAAAAGCCTATAAAGGACTCTAAATGCTTATTCATAAAATACTGAGGATTTTCTGAAATAAGCTAACAACATTTAATCTATTTTAAATTCCCATGGCATAGAACAGAGGTAAACTCAGGTCATTCCATTAAGAATTAAAGAAAACTCTTTAAACACATTAATTGTAGCAAACATTATCAACATTTCTTGAGGATACTCTGTTTCCTTTCTTACCGTTACAAGTTAGGTGCACCACATTTCTAAGGTACATTTTTCAGCGTATGGTCACTACATTAATCAAAAATTATGAATTGGCTCACTGGAATAAGGGAGTACAACTCTGTGTTAGACCAATAATCTTTGCCTTTATCAAATGTTAAGAAAGCACAAAAAGCAGTAACTCTTGTAATGGGAAATGCAATAGCAAGCATTAAGTTTTGGATGTGAAAACAGCAGCAATACAAACTGCAAAATACGGCCAACTTACATTGGATAGCTTTATTTCTACTGGTCATCAACACTCTGCCCACAAAACTATTTTCATTATGCTGAGTTTATAGTCTTTACTGGCAACTGTATAAGGTGAATGTGCTTGTGCTTAAATTTACTAGGAATTGCTGCCCTGGATAGTAAAGCATCAGGGAAGATGGGAGTCCGAGCAGTAGTCTACTACATGAGTACTACGATCATTGCTGTACTGATTGGCATAATCATCGTGGTCATCATCCACCCTGGGAAAGGTACAAAAGAAAACATGCACAGGGAAGGCAAAATTGTGCAAGTGACAGCAGCAGATGCCTTTCTTGATTTAATCAGGTATGGCTATTATATCACACCTTTTCTGTACCAATGGCAACAACAGTAATATTTAGATTCACATGAGGAGGACAGTGAACAATTTAAAATATTGACTGTATAAACAAGCCAAATTTCTCTCAGCTATTGCTATGATACCAATATCTCTACAGTCCTACAATACGTAGTTTTATATGCAAATCAGGATGTTGCAAAGGAAGAATCTGCTTTTAATGTTCAAAGAAAGATTCTTTCACATATAATACAAAGATTTATGTTCTGCTATCTGCATGGGTCTTTTCCCCTCCTTCCGTAGCACAATTTTTGTTACCAAATACCTCTGCTTTCTTTACTTCCAGCTTTCAACAGTTTTCTTACTTCACTTGAATCCTTAATTTAGCTATTCATCTTAGTTTTTAATTGTAGCTGCCAATCTGGGTTCATCTACTCAACTTTGTTAAATTGTATGGATGGGAAATAAATTCCAGGAACAGTCAAGTAACATGCTTGAAATAGAGGGGCACAAAAAATAAAATCTTGTTTTCTCCTTGCTCAGAGAATCTGTGATGCCTCTTTTCTGGAGCTAATATGTCATAGATGTATTGCAGAGAGTAGGGAAGCTGAGGTTTTGAAATCAGGAGCTTTTCCACAGGTAAAGCCACCAAAATTTTGTGTTCCACTAACCCCTTTGGAGAAGCCAGAGACATGGAGAAAGGCCTCCAAGAGTCATGCTGCCAGGAAGGGGAACATCAGAAAGACCCATGAAGAGGTTTGCACTCAGATTCCTCAAGATTTATTCAGTTAGGCTGCCTCTAATTTCCTGAAAAATATCACAATTCTGGAAAGAAAACAAACAAACCCCCATATGTAACAAGTATATACATATATATATAATTATGTATCTGTGTTATTATTAAATAATA
This sequence comes from Alectura lathami, assembly GCA_013399715.1. Lineage (NCBI taxonomy): Eukaryota > Metazoa > Chordata > Aves > Galliformes > Megapodiidae > Alectura > Alectura lathami. The sequence continues at coordinate 33,287 of VXAV01008795.1, read as the reverse complement.
GTCCAAGTCAGAAATATTTATTTTTTAATCCCAAGGCACTAAAATTGAGTAATGAAGGTCATGATGTACTAGGCTATGTGACTGCAAAAATTGTTTCATAAGTAGAAATATATTAAATATTAATAACTTCTTTATTAATCTGGGTTCAGACAAAATTAATAAATGCAAACTTAAAAGTCAGTACTGATTTGTTCATTTGGAAAATTAGCTTGTATTCTTTTCCATAACAAGACCTGCTATATAATACTGGATCTAAAGATTACAAATGACATTATCTATCCAGCCCTACTGTATTTTGTCCTGATGAAGCTGACTAGGCCAATGCTGTACACAAAGCTTTATTCACTATGTGCATAAATATATACTCATCTTAGGGTTCCTTTGAAAATTAGCTGGTCATCTGGTCTATTGGTTGTGCCTCTGCTTAAGGTGTTACTAGAGTTATATTACTTCTCATATAATTTTCTCTCTCTTTCACAGAAATATGTTCCCTCCAAATTTGGTGGAAGCTTGCTTTAAACAGGTAAAAATATTTCCAACTTACATTGAATTGGGACATACTGAGGTACGCACCCTCTGTGCAAAGACCAGAAGATGTTCAAGAATGTGCATATGTTAGAAACTGAGGCAACAGTTTTGTGGACATCTATAACAGAATTGAACAAGGGGACATTCTGTCACCCGGGGCTGGAGTGCATAGGAATGCTACTTCTTTGTTTCTTCCCAAAGTCCTCTCTCATCAGCCTGGTCTTAACCTAAATTATTCTACAGAGAAAACAATAGAAATTACTTATATTCCTCTTTTGAAAAGAAGACATTATGGATTCAGTACTTTAAAAAATATATATAAAAAAAAAGTTAAGAATAACAAAGGTTTCTGACACATGGATCATACCAGAATAATCTATAACATTCCACTCTGGTTTTGCTGATTTTTATTTACTTTCTTGTTTTGATGTACAATGGCTATGATCTCTTTGGACTTCTGTAAAACAGAATTTTTAATATAATGGGATAAGTGAAGTAGTTCAGCAGTTTATCAGATTATTTTAATAACTGTAAAACTGGAGGTGGGGAGGTCCATCTGGAGACAGCTTATGGAAGTTTCTAAATTGAGATAGAGAATGATAACAACTTCCCACACGATGCACACAGTGAAATTCACACTTTGCGTTTCAACTTTGTGTTATCTAACAAAAACCAAAGCAGGTGGTATGCCCTGGCACATTGTAAACATAGAAAGTGTATAAGGTACAATAACAAAGTGAACCGGCCTTTGCAAACATTGGCATGGAAATCACTACAATGGAATTTAAACTGGGAATTAGTATAAAATTTTTAATGTGGCAAAGGTTTTTAAATATGGCAAAGTTCAGGAAAATCTTCAGTTAGCAGTAGAAACAAAATAACTCATCAGTTTTAATAAAGTTTTGTATTGCAATAGGAAATTAAACTCAGTGACCGGCAGTCCTAAGCTGTAAACTAAAGATATCCTGTAGATTCTGTTTATGTTGCATATATTGTATTTCTCACGATCAAAGGATTTTCCTAAAAACAGTTATTTGAACAAGAAGTATTTAATGAAAGTTTTTCTGACTTTCATCAACAGATGTGCTTATGGAGGCACCATTCATACCGATAGCCTTACTTTTCCAATCAGGTGACAAGAGCATGACTATTAGGCAGAAGGTTTTTTTAATGTATATATACAGAAAGAGAATCTGAAAAGACTGACTGCAGATAAATATTCCATGCTTGTCTAAAATTAGGTAACTTTGTTCACAATCTCCTCTATACTCCTATATTCACCCCCAATTTGAGGATATACAAAGAAATCTTGGGATTAATCTTTCAGCTCTGGCTACTAGCTTTCATTTCTCTTTCTTTGCTAAATTCAAAGATGCTACCTATCATGGGGTCAAGCAGTTGAACTCATCCTTGTCAAGCAGAATGGAAGTGCTAATCACACATCCAGACAAGAATACTCATATATACTTTCTATTCTTCATGACAGTTCTGGCTGGTTGAGATGTATCAACTTGTCTGTAGAAAATCTAGAATGCTTTCACATGTGTCCATACGGAAAGGAAAAAATTAATCAGGAAGATGGGATTGCTGTGTCTTATTCTCATTGCTTTCCACCTATTTAAGCTTGCATTTCAGGGCTAGCAAATCAGTTGTTTTTAAAATAATCGCTCACTAAAAACTACATCACTGCATTGACCTAGTGCAGATGGTGCTAATTACATTGTATCAGAGTACTGACAGTAAATGGTGAGTTTTCAGAGCAGTTACCAATGCAATCACCTTTTCTACAAGTTAACCACTGGCATGCATTACTTCCGTGGTATCATGTTGCTCATTAAAATTATGCATGTGAAATAACTGTGGGTATATTGTACCACTAATGCAAACAACAACAACAAAAAAAGTACAAACAAGTAATTCATTATACTGTGGAAAAATGTAAATTATTGTCTGCTTCATAATAAGATGACAAAATTAATTTCAAAGTTTTTCATTAACAATGTGTCTTTCAAGTAATTCCAGAAATTGCTTTATTTATATATTTTTCATGCACATTAAGTTGTTAATAGAAAGCTATTAGGATTACTGAGTATCAGATAGTACTTGCCTTGCTCCTAGTTTACTTTGGATACATGAACTAATGGAAAATTTATGAGTAGTTTGCACCTTAAATCTTACTAGGCAAAAATCTCTGCCTGGGAGACAAAATGTATAAAGCACCATTAAAAATGACAGAACCACAGTGATGTTGTTTAAACTATCACAAATTACCAGCGTAGGTGTGTGGATTTCTAGTAAAACATAACCAGCTCTTCTGAGAACCCCAAGCCTACTTTTGTGAGTGTTTTATATGAGCAGTTCTTCTTTATCTACTTTCTTCCCTTACTGAATAATGCAAAAGAATGACAATCTGCAGAAATATGGTATGATATTAAAATGTCAATTTGAGCTAAATGAAATCTATAGGAGTGCTGTATTTTTACTTTTATCTCCAAAGACAGTTGATAACTCTTATTCCCAGCAAGTTACAGTAGAGATCTGCCTGAAAATAGGGATCTTGAAAAATCACAAAATGAACGCTATAACCAGTTTCTCTGCAAAGTAGTCAGCTCTACTATTACCTCATTGAATCACAGAATCATAGAATCATAGAATCATAGAATCGTAGAATCATAGTCATAGAATGGTTTGGGTTGGAAGGGACATTAAAGACCATCCAGTTCCAACCCCCTGCCATGGGCAGGGACACCTCCCACTAGACCAGGTTGCTCAGAGCCCCATCCAGCCTGGCCTTGGACACTGCCAGGGCGGGGGCATCCACAGCCTCTCTGGGCAACCTGTGCCAGTGTCTCACCACCCTCACAGGAAAGAATTTCTTCCTAATACCTAGCCTAAATCTCCCCTCTGCCAGTTTATAGCCGTTGAGTTCAAAACCTTCAATATATTCTATCTACTTGAAGAGCTCTTTCATCCTGTCACTTCCTGTAAGCAGTTAGCTTTTTCACCATTCCACATACAGATCATTTGTTTTGTGGTGGTCATACAATCTTCTACTTCACTTTCAGTACAACCTAAAAAAAAACACCAACAAGAATGAAGCTCGACATACACTTTCTACTTTGCAGTTTCTGTATTTGTTTTTACCTGATTTCTTTTGTTTCTCCAGGAACTTTCTCATGACTTTCTATAGACAATTCTGTATATAGGAAGACAGACACATCCACAGATTTATTCTTAACCTCATTTAGCAATAACCAAAGAAAGGCCAACACAAGTGACTGTCTTAGAGCAAATAAAGTTGCTCTCTGACTCTTGCTACTCAGATTCTCGTTTTGAATCCCATTCTAAACAACCTGCTTTTCCAATGCTCTCTGCACTAGGAAGGATTCTAGAAAGACTATTGTCCCTAGGGTAAAGGGACATTTCAACATTTCTGAATACTTCAGTCTGACCAACAAAGTGAGTCAACAGAGAATATCTAGAGCACTGTGTACCAATAGTACACAGAGTACACAGTAGTAGCCGATTTAGAAAGAGGTTTTGCTAAGGGAGGTCCTAAAATCCCTACTGTACCCCTAAAGAAATGTAATTGACAGAGTGAGGGATGTCTTACACAAATAAAAATTGTGGTACCACTGAAAGAAAAGCAGTTTGTGACTTAGCTCATAGCTTGTTCCAACAGGCAGCAAACAGTTGGCACACATTCAACACGGTCTTGCAGTCACATCACATGTTGCTTTTGACCTACTGAAATAGAAAGGAAGGAGAGAAGAACCTGAGGGTAATTTAGGAGAAAAAGAGAGAAGTTGGTTACAGTGTGACTAGGGAAAGAGGGAAATAAGTAGGAAATTCTACAGCAAGTTAGTCTTTAAATTCAGTCCTCATCAGGAGATAACTTCTTCATGTTTGTCTAATCAGCACATCCATAAGTTCAGCATAGTTACACACTTCAGATATTTGAATTAAGGAATTTTTACCTAGTTGTTTTTGGATTGTTGTTGCTTTTTCTTTTCTTTTCTTTTCTTTTCTTTTCTTTTCTTTTCTTTTCTTTTCTTTTCTTTTCTTTTCTTTTCTTTTCTTTTCTTTTCTTTTTCCTTTCCTTTCCTTTCCTTTCCTTTCCTTTCCTTTCCTTTCCTTTCCTTTCCTTTCCTTTCCTTTCCTTTCCTTTCCTTTCCTTTCCTTTCTTTCTTTCTTTCTTTCTTTCCTTCCTTCCTTTCCTTTCCTTTCCTTTCCTTTCCTTTCCTTTCCTTTCCTTTCCTTTCCTTTCCTTTCCTTTCCTTTCCTTTCCTTTCCTTTCCTTTCCTTTCCTTTCCTTAATATAATGATAAACAGACATAAGATTATACATATAAAACGATTATCATATCCCGAGCAATATCTTAAAAAAATAATAATAAATAGAAGCGTGTGATGTACAGCGCCAGGCAATAGTCCCATTTGCAGTGTTTCTGCACCTCTGGCCTATATGAAAAATGGCCAATTTTTTATTTGATCAGTGTTCCCTGCCAATTTAAAGAGCAGCATTGTCTCACAGAGATCAAACTTGAACTGCCACAGAGATAAAATTATCTCAGATTGGATGGGAGTGTGTGAGGGTGCGGAGCTGTGCTTTTCTGTGTCAGCCAGCTGTTTGAACAGCTCAGTCGTGCCATTTAGTCGCAGACCAAGCCTGAAAGTTTTTTAGCAAGTTTCATTTAAAACTCAAGAATATCTGATTTCCATGGAGATTGGTTCTGACACATCTTATTCAGAAATTTTCCACATATCTCCTGCAAGCAAATTTTACTTGATATTTAAAAGGCTTAAAGACTTTGGCAAACATAGCAAATACGTGGTAGGAGTGAATTAAAACTATGTAGGTGTGGAAAATAAAAGAAACTAAGGTCAATGTTGGTAGGTGCTGATATTTGGGTTTCTCATCTTAGTCATAAGCACATTAGCACCATTTCACTGAGATACTTTCAGAGTATGCAACAGTGTCCAAATATTACCACTAATATTGTAGACCTTGAATTTAGTATTTGGGTTTTGTTGGCAGGTCCAAAGGAATAAAAATCCAAACATGCTGAATAATATTGACACCCGTATTCCATTGCTTCAATGTGATATTTAGCATCTTGAAATACATTAGAAACAGTTTACAAGTTATGTTTTGCATTATTTGTGCTCAAAAGAATTTAATTGGGACAGACCTGAAGGCATTTTGAACCCTGAAAGAAAAATTCACTTACGCATTTCTCTTTGGAAAAGTATTAGGTTGTCAAAGACTGGTTGTCAAAGCAGAGATTTAGCAGCACACTGAGATTTTTAAACTGATTTGCCGATTCCATAATGGAACTATTTAAAGTAGAACCTTTTTCTTAATAAACAGAAGTGGTGATTTTTTTATTGCAAAGTAGAGAGAACTAATGGCTTTGCCATTGCAAATTTCTAATTTCAGGTTTTAAAAAAATGTAAAAAGGGAGTATGTTATAGGTTACTTTCAGTCTAATTTTATCTAACTCAAAAAGATGAAAAACTAAGGAAACTCCAGAGTACATAAAAATATTTGAACTCACACACACACACAAAAAAAAAGAAGACCTATTTGTTTAACATTTATTTAACAGTTGGTAAAGCATTGCTGGGAAAAGCAACACAGGCAAACTAAGAATCAGTAGTTTTGTCACAAAACTCATGAGTATGACCAACATGTCTTTGACTTGGACTTATGAGAGAATAGGTTCTTAAATCTTAAGATAGGAAGATTTAGCTCTTGAAGTCAATGTTTTCTCATTGCTTTGAGGAAATCCTACTTCCATCACAGTTTATTCTACCAACAAATATTACACAAAGAACTCAAATGTCCTACAACAGTAATTAATAATTTAATGTATGATTTTTAACTTTCTTTTCTATAATTCACAGTATTTCCATTGTTCTGTTCTCTCTGTTTTACCAGTTCAAAACTAACTACGAAAAGAGAATGTTTAAAGTAGATATCCCATCCAATCACACATCCACAGTGGCTTCTATAATAAGTAACGTATCAGAAGCAATGGAAACCTTCACGCAAATGAAAGAGGAAATCGTTCCTGTTCCAGGTTCCGTAAATGGAGTGAATGCCCTTGGCTTGGTGGTTTTCTCAATAAGCTTTGGCCTGGTGATTGGAAGCATGAAGGAGCAAGGTCAGGCATTAAAAGACTTCTTTGATAGCCTTAATGAGGCTATCATGAGACTGGTAGCTCTAATCATGTGGTAAGTGCCTCTGATAAATTCAGTATTAAGTTACTAACTGTATTTTTTCTCTACAGTTGTGCACTGGATATCTAGAGCCTGTNGGATCTATAGCAAAATTTGCCAAGCTTAGTAGTCATTCTATGTCTTCATAGAGTAATCAAAACAACATGCTATCAAAGTTTCCTTATAATCTACTCCGACTTCACTAAAGGAAGCCGACAAATCTCTCCTACAATCTTATTTATACACAGCAAGATCTTGCTATCATTAATTTCCAACACAACTGGTTCCTGCAGTTACGTAGTGTAGAAGTATGTCCTTGCATTGTAGTTGCACACAGATATACAGATTTATATAATTTTTGCTACTTTCTTTGCTGTGTTCAATAGGCAAATAAAACCAATACCTTTTCCTTCAAACATGAAGGAATACTTTTCAACAATGAAGGTTTTTTTTTTTCCTTGTAGAAGGTTGATTTTGAAGGGAAATAGTTTGAAATGTCTTGTTGTCTCCTTTACAACCTCTAAAGCCCAATAACCTAGACAACTGCGCACACACACTTTCGTAGTGCTAAACTCAAAACTAAAAATTAGTATGTTTTTTTTCTACTAAGTAAAGTTCCCTTCTGCCAGGAAACACTTGCACAATGTGAAAATAATTTCTCATTCTTTACAAGCACACTGAAAATAATAAAGCACTGGATAGGAATTGTTATATTCTGAGAAATTTCTACATGGATTTTATGGCTGAAAGTGCTATTGGGATACACTGAATAATGGTGTTCTCTGATAGCTTAGTGTAAAAAGAAAAGTGTACATTTATGGAAATAAGGCTATGCCAACAGTCTGTCGGTAACAGAATTATGTTTCTGTAGATCTTAGAGTTTTGTGCTGAGTACTAGCCCCTCCTTCAATTGTAGCTGTACTTATTGATACAAAAAAAAACAGATTAGACCACCCTTGTTGATGCCCCACAGTGCCATAACTTCTACCATACAGACAGTTTCATGCTTAAGCACTTATCCGGTGCCCTACTAGGAGTGGACAGAAGCAACCTGAAATTATTGGATGCGTGAGCTCCTTCCCCAGGAACATGGGGAACAACAATGAAGAGAGAACAGAGAAGGGCACTCCAACTATTCTGAATGAGATTTCATTCTATCATCAGAATTATAACAGAAATGGCTAAACCAGGTTTTAAATGACACTTGAATTCCAAAGGGAGTTCATCTCTCTACATATTAATATGTATTGATGGAGAATTGAGCTGAGATTGTGCTTCTAAAGGCTCCTTTACATAACAGAGTTTTTCCTGTGTCTGGCCAATCCAGTTTTGCTATACGATTTTCATGCATTTTTAAGAAGTTTCTTAAGGTTTTGTGTCTAAAAGGTGTGCTATATATACCTCTCCTCCTGTATTCCTCTTACCAGATTCTGATTTTAACAGATAATGTTCACTGCTGTGGTTTCATCCAGGTGGAACTGTTAAGAGTTAAGCAGTGAAAGTCTTAAACTGCTTCTGAATGATTCCAGTCATCCTACTAGTAAAATCCTACTTTCATGTGTGCGTATAAACCTATAAAAGACATGGATGAGGTTGTGTTTATTTTACATTGTTTATTACAACACTTATTTGATTTCTTATTTGCAGGTATGCTCCACTTGGAATCCTCTTTTTGATTGCTGGAAAAATTGTTGAGATGGAAGATATGGGTGTGATTGGTGGTCAGCTTGCCATGTATACTGTAACCGTTATCATTGGTTTGCTTATTCATGCTGTCATTGTCTTACCTCTTCTGTACTTCCTGATAACTCGTAAGAACCCTTGGGTATTTATTGGAGGCCTAATCCAGGCACTGGTCACAGCTTTGGGAACATCTTCCAGGTATAATACAATATTTTAGGGTCATTTTTTTTATAATGTTATTGGTTTGAGAAAAAAAAATGCCCAATGTAATTAACTAACTCCATATTGAAATATTCAGCTCCACTGCTCTCTGAGAGAGATGGCTATTGGCATTATATTGACTTGGACTCTCATTCTCTACGAGAATTGAACAGAGATGAGACAGATGTGTTTGGTGATGTAGGCTGCATGGCCAGAACTCTTGTGACATTGATTTGCCATGGTGGCCGAGATTTGTGGGTAGTTTGTAATGACTTCTTGGTAAAGGACAAAGCTGGCAAATGAAGTTTTACATTTGTGCATAGCAAAACAAAGCAGCAAACAGGAAGGCTCAGAGTGGATTGTGAGAGAGCTGGGGAGCCTTTCTTGGCAGATGGTATTCTGTTCTAAAGATTCTGATAGCCAGTGATAGATATATGACCTGCAACAGAAATGCCCCTATTGTTCTTTGTTGATGAAGTCAGAAGGACTTTATATGAATGAAAACCTGTTTGTATCTGTAGTGAAAGGAAATATTGCTGTAATCAAATACACATTTCCTATACCATATGACCTTTCACAAAATACCTTCCGTTTTAATAGATTCTTAAAGTACTTCCTAAAGGCAGAAGTTTTCAGTCAACCATTCCGCATAACTAAATTCAGGACACTAATGCTTGGGTTTGTTTTGAAGATCCAGATGAGAAGCTATTAGGATTATTAATGTGGAATCTGATGAAATTTTGTATCACTAAAAGGGTCTTGAGTACTTTAAAAACTATGTCAGAATATTAGTGGTAAAAGAGAGACAATTACTGTGTTTCATATTTGACATCTTGATGTCAATCTTTGTAATCTATATAATACTCAAAAGGGAGTTTTATTGATTAAGATTTTAAAAGCAAGATAATAGATAATACAGCTAAAGACAATCAACATAATTTAAGGGAAAATAAATAGTGGCAAATAAAATTAATATCTGATCTTGTCAAAGTTACAACTTTGGTGGGTAAAAGTAGTAGTGTTAAGAGTATATTTTCCAATTTCAGCTGCTCAAGATTCTTAGTAGGAACCTAGATTGATGCTGGATCAAGAGAGCATACTGCAAGTAGATATAAAAACTGTTCAAAATTCAATTGTAAGTTGACTGTTGTAAAAGAGATTTTCTAGCACAATCTTCCACTGTCCTTCTTTACTTAACACGTTATCAGCATTTTTATTTTATCAGTATTGATAAAGTTTTCAAAGACATGAAAGTCTGTGAAGTAGTTTGCCATGAATGAAACAGTAATCTGAATTACTGGGTCTGGAAAAATATCTTTACTGTGGTGTGATCACATGTAGACATGCATCTTTAAGAACAAGGAGCATGGTTCACTCTTATAAAACAGCCAACTTACCCCTCCCTCCAAGACAGTATTTCTGAAAAGGAACCTGGCAATAGTTGGGCTGAATGGGGGTTCCTGTAGCATACGAAGTCAACTTGTTCAGTTGGGCTGATCATCAAATGGAAGGATCATTTATCGTATTTGAATGTAGTAGCAGGGGAACAAGATGAAGTGATAAAGTAAGTAGGTCACACATCAGAATGCCCTATCAAGGGGAGACAGCAAATAAAGGCAGAGAAAACATGCTGTTCAGCAATGGCTTGAATAGATAAGTTTGTATAACTTCAGGAAAGCAATGCTTAGGGGTGATTCAGTCATAACTCCATGTCATCAGGATGGGAAGTGGGACGTTTTAAATAGATGCTTCTGTCTAACACCCTGAAGTATAAAAAAATCTGGTGACAAAATACTGAAGTTAGACACATACAGACTAGAGACTACATAGCGACAGTAATTCACCATTGAAAAAACTTTCCCAAAGCATCAGGAGAACCTTCAGT
>VXAV01008795.1:4074-22763 GCA_013399715.1 Alectura lathami | reverse complement strand
TGGTGGACCACACAAAAATTGAAAAAATTAGAACAATCTCTCATGTCATCACAATGCATAACACTTTGTATTCCACTTTGTAAAATTCATACCATATATTATTTTTGTTTCAGTTCAGCAACACTGCCTGTTACTTTTAAGTGTCTAGAAGAAATAAATGGAGTGGACAAACGAGTTACAAGATTCGTACTCCCAGTTGGTGCTACAATTAATATGGATGGAACTGCCTTATATGAGGCTTTGGCTGCAATTTTCATTGCACAGGTTAACAACTTTGATCTGAACTTTGGACAGATTATCACAATCAGGTACAGAAACCATTATTACTTACATCTAATAAAAGGACCTTTGGGATGGCTCCTTCTTGCTGATATATGATGGATTAAACAAAAGTGTCTAGAGCTAAAAACAAGGAACACTACAGCAGCTGAATAGCTGTAATGATTTACATCTTAACAGAAGAGGCCTCCAGCACATACTGTCCATTAGGTAAACATTTTAAAAACTGGAGAATGACACACCTATCACTGCTCTTAGCAGAGTCAACAAGAACAGTGTTTAATAATCTTTAAATTTCTTTTACAATTAAAATCTTAAGCATTCATGTAGGTGTTGGGATCAACACCAGACAGTTTACAATGCATGTACCAAGCTGTGATGTAAGAGCAGCACAGTGGCACAGTGCAGTGCTAAGGCTAGGCGATGCTTTCCTTACCTCAACGGTCTTGAGTAGAGCAGTTTGTGTAAGGAGCAACAATATCTTTCATTACATAGGCTGACAGAGATGGAGAAGATGGGTATGTTTTTGGGTATGTTTTCGAGCACACAGGCCTTCATGTCTGAAATAAACAGCAAAAAGAAAAAAAAAACTCTTGATGATAATCATCTGCATTAATTTTATTATGTTACTCAAACAGTTTAAGAGAAAAGAGTGATGGGTACATGCGCAAAATACATAAGTGTCAGCAAGGGAAGAGGAGGACACTGTAGGACAGACAGGCAGGTATTTATTACTCAGGAACACTAAATGTTCAGATAATGGGAATATAGGAGATTTTCCAGCAGAAATGTTTATCTCCATAAATGTAGCAGTTTAATTTAATTCAAGAAGGCAAAACTTCTTTCACACTCCAAGGCAGTAATTCCACATTCATTAGTACTAAAGCTGCTCCCTGACAAATCACCTGACAAAACAAAGTTCTTCCTAAACCGGGTGTGAACAAGCATATTTCTGTCAAGTTACAGGAGTGTATGATTCAGGGTTCCTGCCAACTTTCTTTTTCTTTTGGTGACTGAACGTCAACTGCTGGTGAATTTGATAATTCACCTGGCATAAATTTACAGTGAGATGGAAACAGTGGTGAAGAGTGGTGGCATGTATCTGTAATGGTTTTGACTGGATGTTAACGTGTAAGAGGGGATTTACCATGTCACAAAGTCACATTTCCAGAGTTCTGGATAAATGCTAAGTGTATACATTTTTGACTAAAATCCACATGCCCCTGCAGCTATGCAGTGTTCAGATTAGGGACTGGATTCCAATTTTTCTGTATTATTTAGCAAATCCCTTCTTGCTTCACATCTGTTTTTAACTTTTGCCAGATTATATGTGTTTACTATGGAAGCTGATTAATCATCTTGCTGTCTTTTTGCACAGCATCACAGCTACAGCTGCCAGTATTGGAGCTGCAGGCATCCCTCAAGCCGGACTTGTCACCATGGTCATTGTGCTTACATCAGTAGGTTTGCCTACAGATGATATCACTCTTATAATAGCAGTGGACTGGTTCTTGTAAGTACTTTCATGGCATAATTAAGAGCTTAGACCATATTTAGAAGCGCAGCAGCCGGAGAGATTTTAAAAGTAATGCAGTCTGTAGTGTGCTTTTGCTGTAGAAGGTAGTTGGAAAGTGGTGTTGAAAAGTGGTGAAAATGGTGTTAAAAGTGGTGGTGATCATGGAGTGGATCCTGCTGGAGGAGATGCTAAGGCACATGCAAGATGAGGAGGTGATCTGAGACAGCCAGCACAGCTTCACCAAGGGCAGGTCGTGTCTGACCAATCTGGTGGCCTTCTATGATGGAGTGACAGCATCCGTGGACCAAGGGAGGGTGACGGATGTCGTCTACCTGGACTTGTGCAAGGCTTTTGACACGGTCCCACACCATATCCTTATCTCTAAACTGGAGAGAGATGGATTTGATGGATGGACTGTTCGTTGGATAAAGAACTGGCTGGATGGTCACAGCCAAAGGATTGTAGTCAATGGCTCTACGTCCAGGTGGAGGCCAGTCACGAGCGGTGGCCCCCAGGGGTCCATCTTGGGACCAGTGCTCTTCAACATCTTTATCAACAACTTAGACTGTGGGATGGAGTGCATGCACCCTCAGCAAGTTTGCTGATGACACCAAGCTGGGTGGTGCAGTTGATACCCCTGAAGGAAGGGATGCCATCCAGAGGGACCTGGACAGGCTGGAAAAGTGGGCCCACGAGAACCTGATGAGGTTCAACAAGGTCAAGTGCAAGGTGTTGCACTTGGGTCGGGGCAATCCCAGGTGTGTGTACAGACTGGGAGAAGAACTCCTTGAGAGCAGCCCTGCAAAGAAGGACTTGGGGGTTGTGATCAACGAAAAGCTGGCCATGAGCCGGCAGTGCGCTCTTGCAGCCAGGAAGGCCAATGGCATCCTGGGCTGCATCAAGAGAGGGGTGGCCAGCAGGGAGAGGGAGGGGATCGTCCCCCTCTACTCTGCCCTTGGAAGGCCTCACCTGGAGTGCTGTGTCCAGCCCTGGGGCCCCCAGGACAGAAGGGATGTGGAGCTGTTGGAGCGGGTCCAGAGGAGGGCCACCAAAATGATCAGAGGGCTGGAGCACCTCTCCTGTGAGGAAAGGCTGAGGGAGTTGGGATTGTTTAGCTTGGAAAAGAGAAGGCTCTGGGGAGACCTCATTGCGGCCTTCCAATACTTGAAAGGAGCTTACAGGCAGGAGGGGGACCGACTTTTTACACAGGTGGATAATGGTAGGATCCTATAGGGGGAATGGGCTAAAACTGCAAGAGGGGAGGTTTAGGTTGGACATCAGGAAGAAATTCTTCCCTGAGAGAGTGGTGAGGCGCTGGCACAGGCTGCCCAGAGAAGCTGTGGCTGCCCCATCCCTGGCTGTGCTCAAGGCCAGGCTGGATGGGTTCCTGGGCAGTTTGATCTAGTGAGCTAGTGGTTGGCAGCCCTGTCCACGGCAGGGGGGTTGGAACTAGATGATCTTTGGTGCCCCTTCTAACACAAGCCATTCTATGATTCTATGAAAAGAATCATGATTTCTTGCAGCTAGCGTGTATTCTAAAAACATGTGTTGAGATTTGTAACCTCTTGCCTGCAGAAGTGTTACTTACAAATCTGCACCCTTACTATACTAACTTAACCTTCAGAGACAATATAATTTAATCAGAATATAATTGCTTTTGTCTTTGATTTTTTTTTTTGTAGGCTATTTATTAAAATCCTTCCATCAATCAGGTCTAGAATATGGAAGTTCACTGGTTCAGACATGGCCCAGTTCATTGCAGTATGGTGGCTATCTAATGTATGAAAGATTCATGCATCTTTCCATAGACACAGAAATGAAAAAGTTGTGTAGTTCTTATCCAGCAACTACAATGTATTGCCCTTCAGTTTTCTATTCCCCTATCTCCAGAAGACAGTACAGCCCCATTTCTAGGTATGTAGGAAAATCCCTTAAGTCCAAGAGCTAAATTACAGGCAAGTTTCTTCCAACCTATTTCCTCTGACCCAGTTTCCAGAGGCTTTTACCCTCCAATCTTCTCAAGTGATCCCTGCAAGAAGTTGGAGCAAACTGGGGTCAGGAAGGACATGACAATAAGGTAGACACTCATTGGCTTTTATGTTCAGAGGCCATAAACACAAACCATAGAAATGCCTCTGATAAGCATCTGCCATACGCTCCCTTTGTTGTCCTCATCACATAGATTTTTCTTGCTGTGAAGTTGCCAACAGTATTAACACACTTCATCTCTCCAAATCCTAGTATATTGTACATTTCTGTAGAAGGAATCATGGCATTAACACTTCAGTTAAATGAATGTACACAAAATCGCTGAATCATCTAGTAGCTATGTAAAGGCCATTCTAACACCTAGTCTGCACGCTTCCCAGAGCAAGTGGTAATGGTAAAGTCAAGGCTAATTTACTGTTTCTCCTTAGGGATCGTCTCCGTACCACTACCAATGTCTTGGGAGACTCCATTGGAGCAGGAATTGTTGAACACTTATCACGGCATGAGCTGAAGAACAGGGATGCTGAGATGGGTAATTCTGTGATAGAGGAGAATGAAATGAAGAAACCATACCAGCTGATCTCACAAGAAAATGAGAGTGAGAAACCATTAGACAGTGAAACCAAGATGTAGGGTAAAGAAGGCATGAGCCCAACACTACAAGTGTGGAAAACACACACTTTTCCCAACCATTTATGTCTTCAATTCACCAAGTCCACTTATCCTTTTTTTTCTCCCTTCATTCTAGCACTGGAAAGAATTAATGAAAATATATTCCAAATTAACAGCAATCATAGTACATGTTGGCTTCCCACCTAAAAAAGAAAATAAACAGGCAACAAGACTGGTCCTGCCAGACTTCTGCTAAGTGAGGATTAAAAAAAAATGAGAGATCATCAATTAAAACAAAAGAAAAAAAAAATCAGTGTATATGTTACTCAGTCCTGTAAATGTGATTTTTTTTTTTAATGAACTGGAAAGTAAAAGCAGATAACAGAGCCTGAAAATGTTTTTATTTTTTTAAATACCTGTTGGAAAACTTCTGACATCTATAAGCACACAATCAGTACTTCTAACTTGATAACAGCATTCAGCTAAGTAAGTTAACAAGATTTTGCTTTTTCATCTGATGTTCTATTTTTTTAGCATTACATTCTTGTTAAATTACTAGTAAGAGAATAAAAAGGGTATTAACTGAAAGGTTAAAAAGGGGATATGACAATAAAAAGGATGTTAATTGAAAGGATAAAAAGGGGATATATATATATAAAACCTCACAATCAGCACTTTGTCAGCTGAGTTGAAATACTTCTGAGAAAGTGATTTTATCTGGATTTTTTTTTGTATTATCCTCAGCTGATCTTGACAAAAAGTCAGCCTAGGCAGTTCCCACAGACTCACAGACATTCCCGTATGTATATATATGTACCTCCAGTCTAGATTTTTCCCCTTAATTTCAATACCACAACTCAGCTGAACAATCAATGTGTGTAAGTGTTTGTAGTAGCAAGGCCCCAGGCTGTACTGTCTCTGGGACTGGAAATGCATCTTCATCTATGATTGGAAAAAGAAAACTAACCACACGCTCTGAGTACACCAATTAATTTACTTAATAAGCAGTATTAGAAATAGAATGCAGTGCTAGCCCTCTGCAGAAAGTGCAGAAGTGTGAGATGCTCAGATCTTAACAGGGCTGGATTCTAAATCTGAATCCCTACAGCCAGTGAGATTGGAGAACTCCCAAATGCTTGGTCCTTCCACTGAGAAGTAATAAAGACATCCACAGGATTTATGCTTATCTATCTTATCCTATTTTTTCATGCAAAATTTCAAAATCCTTATACATTTATGAACAGCATCTCAAAAATAGAAAATAACCCTTTAGAAAGCAAAACTAATGGGTGCTTTTTCACTTTTTGCTAGGAAAAAAAATCCATAAAATGCAAAATAGTAATTATTATAAAAAAATTTGAAAAAAAAAATATATTTTAAAGCGCAATATTGTAGGTTTCTTTCAAGGAATAGGTAAGGGAAGAATGAAAAAAGAGAGATCCTGTAGCTTTTTTTGTTCGTTCCAGCATTATTCCCTGACAAATCCCTTTTCTAGAAATATAAATTATATATTCTTTTCCTTTTTACCTTGTATTGTTACAGAGGTTAAACAGGAAAGTTTTAAAATACAGTTACAGTTAGGAGAATGAAGAAACATTAATCAAAAGACACTATAACATTGAGTAATCATTTTTATTTAAATGTTCTTTTTTCTTCTTTCTCCCTCCCACTGCCAAAAAAAAAAAAAAATCTGACTACAGAAATGAAGGATTCGCTTGCAATGTCTCAGTTGCACTCAGAAAGCATACAATATGCTGCCTTTGTCACTAAAAGAACACAAATGTGCATTTTGCTGTAGTGAAAATGTCAACATCTTTGTTGAAGACAAATGATAGAGTGACAGGGCAAGACTGTTTTGTTTAGGACTGAAAACTCCTGCCCATCTTCTCCAATTGAGTAGCCCAAACAATATGAGCAGGAACTCTTCAATGATTGAAGTGAGCAGGGTTCAGCACAGAGCATTGGGCAGTCGAACCTACAAAGCTCTAAATTAATCTCTCACTGAAAGCAAGCAAGTATGATTTTTATTATTATTTTTTTTGCTAACATAACGCAAATCTAGAATACAGACTTTTTCTGATATGTAATTAGAGATATTTTTATATAGATACTGTATTCAGAATGTGTGTATAAATGTTAACTGTAGAATTTACAGCATAACAATTTAATTTTTGTTAAGATTGTGTTTGGAAATACATTACAAAGACTTAATGTAAACGGCTGTCTTTCTATGACATCAGCTGAGAAAAATGAATTGTGTCACAAAGTATGTGATTGTTTTTTATACTAACTTTGTTTCTTATGGAAATCAGTTATTACAGAAAGATTCCCTTCCTCGGCCCTCATTGGTTCTGCATTGGTATGCACCCAGAGTGGACTGAGAAACATTACTTTGTAGATGTATTTTCAATAAAAATAGTTTTACATTACTGCTTTTTGAGGGGATTTCTTTCAAAGGCTCTCTAACAGAAGCCTCACACAAACTCAAAGCAAACAAACTCATAATATGGGACTTAGGAATTCCAGGCCAGTTTACACAGCAGGATCTTGCTATAGCAGGGCTTCCTCACTTCAAACATCTGCTTGTGGTTTCAAGATTAAAAAAAAAAATAAGTAAGTGAAATAGCATAGACAAAAGAAGGCAAGAAGAGGGGTCAAGGATGAAAGTTGAAAATTAAAAGGTTAATCTAACTTACGCTGATTCACATTTAGGTATACAGACTCATATCTGCAAAATATTAAACAAAAAAAAAGCATATTTATATTTTAATTTATTCAGCAATGCGAACGTGCCAGTTCATTTTTGATGTGTAATTGCATGGTCCAAAAGCAGAAAGGCCATTATGCCATGGGAAGCAAATGAAGTCATTTGACTGGGGTATTACAGCATCATAACCTTGCAGTCATCCTGGACAGTCCACTGTTTTTCCTCACAGAAGTGATTTAGGATAGTGTCAGGGTTCATTTGGCAACAACTTCAGCAAGCAGAGATACTACCTACTGGAAGTGAATGTCTTGTCAGACAGAGTGGGAAGGTAGAAAAGACATGAGCTGAGTCACTGGCATTTGGAAATCTGTGTTGGCTGGAGCAGATGGAGACAGCAGGGAGAGCTCCTGCCTTCCTGAACATATCAACAAAACTGGACAATGACCACCACTAATTCACCTTCAGTATTTTAAGCAAAACCAGTACATGAGTACAATCAGCTTAAAAAAAAAAATCAAAAAAGAGATGGGGTTANCAGTAATGGTTTTACCTGCTTTTCACAGAGAAAACCAGTTGTTGTGGGCTATTTCTTTCTCTCCCTCTCTCTCTCTCTTTTTTTTTTTTTCTAGTTATCTATCCACTCATTCATTCAACCAATCCAGTTCAGTATCCTTGTGTTTCTAGAATTACTACTATGATAGGAAGAGCTAAAGTAAAGAGGATTAGCGCATCACTTGGAGGTATTACAGGCACAGTGACCTCACTTACTATTCTGTGGCCCTAGTCACTATTCTGTGGCCCCATCCAGAACAAAGATCTCTGGTATTTCATAATTCTTCAGCAGTGTTTTCATTTGGAAGTTGGGGTACAAAACAGCCATGCCATTCTTAGGCAAGAATTTATGTCTCTGTGGCAGTGTGTGGCCCATACAAAGCAAAGGGATCATGCATGTGGAAAATGAACTACTGGCTCAAGAAAGTACTTCTGTCTGCCTTTCAAAAGCGTTGGTTTGAACAATCTACATTTGTGTTCCAAAGCAGGCATAACTGATGAGAGATGGAGGGCAGTTTTTTTTTCAATACTGTAACATGTACTTGGTTTTAATAAAGTTAAATCATGGAATTGGTCAAGAAGAGTACAACTTCTGGTGTGATCAGCTGTATACCAGAACAGGATTTAAAAAAAAAAAAAAAAAAAAAAAAAAAAACAGAGATAGAGATCACTCCTTGTCTGGCTTTCTGTCATTTTTTTTATTGAGAGATTGGCTTACACTGGAAGTGTGGAGCAATACAGAGATGGGGAGAGATGTCTACACCTCCATGACAAGCAGAAATCCCAGACTTGAGACATTAGTGAGGCAGCAAGATTACCTCTGATAACAAAGACAACAGCAGTCAGATGATAACACCCTGCATGATGAGTCCTTTTCTGCCCCTCTTCCTCCCTCCTGGCTCCTCAGATGACTCTTAAGATACATAGAGGTATCTAAAATTCCAAAATTTTAGAACAAGAGCATTTGCATATCTAACAAAAGTTTTCCTTCCCCATGCCTCATTACACAACTGGGGCTGCACAAGTAATTGATTTTTCACTTCAGTGAGAGAACTGAAAAACTATGGAAAATAAATTTTTCTGGGACATCATGAAACAGTTTTTTTATTACTAAATACAGAAATATAACAGTACATTTCTGGTATAACGAAATATTTCATTCCCCACTTCTTGAAACTTCCATTTTTATCTCATTTATGGATTGATTTCAGTTATTTTATGTTAAAAAAAAAAAAAAAGCTATCAAATGTATGGTTACTAACAAATAAAACACTGAACCATTTTTCTAAGAAAATGTCAAAACGAAATATTTCAACTTTTCTGTATCTCCTCACTTTAAAGCCAGTTGCATTTACAAAACCTGGCACACCTTCATAAATACTTGCCTCAAAACTGTACTTTTCAGCAATCTGTTTTTATATGAACACTTTTTCTTTGCTCTTTACAACTTTTTTTTTTCTCAGAGGTTGAACGTTTTTCTGCTTTTACTTATTGCACAGAGTTTTTTTCTTGATTGTACTCTTGGCTTTTTAAAAGTTTTTAAAAAACTCCTTAAAACAATAAAAACCAACTCTCTTTCCAGATAATTTTTGCATTATTGTTATAATTTTTTTCCTTGTCAACTTGCTGATTTCCCACAGGGTGTTTTTTCTTCACTGCCATAGTCCTCTCTCCATCCATCCCACTTTCTCTCTTCTCTCTCCTCTCATACACTTTCTCCCCCAAAAGCCCCAGTGCAATGGGTTTTCATAAACCCAGATTCAGGTCTTGATAGGATCCTTGTCTCCTTCATAACCCTAACAAGCCTCTCAGCTTTTCTGTGTTTTTTTTTCCTCATGAGTAAAAGGGGATAATAGCCCACCACCCTAGCACCGGGGTTGTTGCCAGAGAAATGAAGACTGCAGAGAGCCCATACTGCACAGCTGACATACACAGCTGGGTAATGGACCCAGAAGATTTGCGTCTGCTGCACAGGGCCTTTGAACTATCAGCTCCCATGATGTAGATACTTGAGATGCATTTGAGAACTCATACTAAACAAAACTTCAATCAAGCTTCAAACAAAACTTAAATCAGTTTGTTCATTGTAATTGTACATTATAAATAAATAAATAAATAAATAAATAAATAAATAAATAAATAAATAAATAAGCTGTATTCCTTGATGCCTAATGGCTCCTTTAACTGGTGTAACTTTACTCCCATTAACAGCAGAAGGGAGAAGGATAAAATAAAGGTATGAGTCTTTCACAAGCAGGGAATAAACTTCAGAGAAAATGTATTTAGAACAAAGTCAGTACTGATGTGATACGGTGGCTGCCATTCGGACTGCGTATGTCACACGCGTCTCTGCCACAGGTCTGCCTGTTCAGGACGGCATGTGCCATACGGGTCTCTGCCACAGGTCTGCCTGTTCACCCTGCCTTTGGCCCGCCGCTCCCCGCCTCCTCGAGCCCCGCTTCCCTCCCGGGCAGCAGCTTCGGGCCGTCCGAGATGCGCGCTGGTTTTGTGATGTGCACGAATGGGGACCGGGATGAGACCACCCAGCTTGCTTTCTTTTGCAAGCTAAGCCAGGATGTAAGGCTGAGTCTCCAAGAGAAAAAGACTACGGTACTAACCCACTGTGCCACTTAGCATCCACAGTGCAAATGAGCTATTCAGATGCTGCCAGCACCTCATTTTTAGCTGTACTGTGGCTAACAATTAGACTCCTAAAAGCTGCAAAATGTTTCCCAGCAATGACTGCCAAGGTCCCATTGGATGGTGCTGCCCTCGTGTGGCAAATGTTTTTTACAAGAAATATTTTCCCTCCATCAAAAAATAAAAGGAAAGGAAAGGAAAGGAAAGGAAAGGAAAGGAAAGGAAAGGAAAGGAAAGGAAAGGAAAGGAAAGGAAAGGAAAGGAAAGGAAAGGAAAGGAAAACCATCTAGTGAACAGGTTAGCATAAAACTTCACAACTTTGTTTCAGCTGCGAAATGTTATTGTTATTGTAATTCACATGAGTAATAGATTCATTCATCTTGTCCTTTGTTCAGCACAGCCCTAAAGATGTTCAGCTGTGAACACCTTAATTCTTGAAATTTTAGTTCTTGTGTGTGTGTGTGTGTGTTTGTCTGTGCTTTCTCTGAGCACCTCAGGCGAGATGAGTACTCTTTGTGAAAATGCCTGCCATTCACTGTTCCTGAAATACCCTTTAAAGTTTTGGGGCAATGTTGGTGTATGGGCTATTTGCTAACTCTAGTTGCTAACACAGTGGAGCTCAACACAAATGCTGATCTCTTTTCCACTCTCACTGCTTCACTTTGAAGGGCCCTTATTTGGTGATCTGATATCTACCAAGGCAGTAACAGAATGCCAGATTTCTACACCGGGAAACTATTCCAGCCAAAACTTGTCCCTGTTGACTCATACAGACAGTACATGGCCATCATGTATTTTGAAGGGACTTGAGACTCTGACCAAATGCCAGTTTTTCTACAGGAACCTTTGATTGGTATCTAACTGAGAGGGACTCATCCAGGTCAACAGCTGTGGCCAAAGAGCAACTGATATATCCGATGAAGAGAAGAACATACAAAGCTTTTGAGTTTCCTTGCCCAAGCCAGCTCCTCAACTCAAATTCTCTAACCTCCCGACAAGCTGTAGAGCCCCCAGAGTGCACACCAAGCACCATCACTGCACCTTTCTTCCATGTCCTTCCTCCCGGGTGGCTTATGATCTGCCCCTTGAACTACATCAGAATTAAGATGAGTCAAACGAGATTTTCCAGGGCTACATTCATCAGTCACAGGGTGGTTCTCTGCTGGCAGAAAGCAAATGCTATGTGGCATCTGGCCAGGGCCTGAGCTTTTCCTTTGCAAACCTGCAGTGTTGCCAACTCTTTTAGTATGAAGTATTACATTGCAAACTCCTGGAGTCAGAATCAGAAGATTGGTAACACTGTCTTAAAATACATTTTCAGCACTGTTAGCTACCTAGAAACAAGATTTCAATGTGAGAAAGAACCAGAAAACAGAGAAAAATAGCCTCTAATTATTATTTTTGTCAGTCTTAAATGGGCCTAAAATATGATTTTGAACATCTGAGGTCTGTAATACTGAATCCTACTAAAATAACAACCCTCAAAAGCTACTCCATCAAATATTGACTTTTCTGTCAATTAATGTCTTCATCAAACTGCATGAGGATCTTCATGAAACTTCAGCACTTTCAAGAAGTGTGTGATCTGCTAAAAACATTGGGAAGAGTTATAGGATCATTAAAATAATTCCAGGAGCACAGGAAGGGTTTTACTGCCAGCCGGGATCAGTGCCTTTATTAGAGCCCTGACAACAAACCACAAAGTCAAGCTTTGCTTGTTCCTTCTTTCCTTTCATTCATGACTTCACACTGTACTCTTCAGCCTGGTGGGTAAGGGCCTCTCCAGAAACAAGCTCTGCTCTGGACACAAAAGATACAGCGCTGTGAAGGTACAGGTACAGAGCAGCAGTTCTGACTTCCTTCCATGGTAAGACAATAGGATAAACTCACTCCACACATGGATGACCACAATCTGTTGCAAAGGAGCTGTCACAGTATTTTCAAAGGGAAATCCTGCACGGCTGACCTACTGGAGCTCTGAAAGTGGCCTAGTAGTGAAATCAGCAAATCTGTGAAAGCATTTTATTAAAAGTAAGTTGCTTAGTAAATCCAGCAGAAAGAAATTCAAAAGTGGCATACTGTGAACTTGCTACATTTTCTCTCTTTCTAAGGAGACACTGAGCATTGTAAGTTTCTTTTTTTGAAAAGGAGTTCTGACAAAAATATGCTAAAGGACTGTACTAAATGGCAAGTCAGACTTGCAAGTCAGACTTACATATCAGTTCTGAAACCCTCTAATACATTCATCTGGGAGAATTCATGATCGCCACAAACACTGTAAGTAGTAAACTCCTGAGGGCTTTGGCTGCGATTTGATGTCTCCATCCTAACAACTGTGCCAAGCATGACACAGTGGAAGACTTGTGATTTCCTTCCCTTAATAGGTCAGGGCTGAAAACAGTTACAACGTCATCATGGGGCCATTTAGCGAAAATGAGACATTCATTCAGCTGACATCACAGAATAAATCACACATTCATAGCTAACTGTAAAGGATGGCAGGTCTGATCATTTATTTTTTTGTCACTTTTTGTCTCTCTCCTTTACTCTCTGGAGGTAGGACCAGCATTCTTTGTACATTGGCGTACAAAGTCTGTTCAGCAAGGAGGCTTCTTGAAATCCTGTCAGAGGTGGCTACTAGCCATCCATCCTCATGTCATGCAACTGGCTTGGACAAGAAGCAGCACAGTATTTGCTGCCTCATGTGCTGGATATTTTGCATCTAAAAGGTGTGATAATTTGGTGAGTATCATGCAGTCTTAATTCTTTGTTCAGTCTGACATCTAGTGGTCCTGTATAGAAGCATTTTCAACAACTCAGACTTTTTCCCTGTTTCTCATTTGGATAGCCTAAAATATATATGAAATTTACTGTTTCAGATTGAGGGCATGTGGTCTTTTCCAGCATTTTTCATGGAAAGAGATTAAAATCAACCTTTCGATCTGTATTCTGCTTACATTTCAAGTGAAGTAAAGTAATTCGAAGTACAGAAATCTCGATCAATATTGAAGCTTACCATGGGTCATTCGCATGTGCACATGAACGATGTGAAAGCAGAGCATCTCTGATACATGACAAGTAAAATAACTGTCCTAAGCTATACCATACCTCTATTTTTAAAAAATAGCCTGTAATAACAGATTTTCCAGAATAACAACTTTACATTTAGATATGGCACTCAGTACAAGAGATACATGGAAATTCAGCTCAGATTTTATCTACATTGCTATTCACCTTTCATTAACCTGATCTAAGAATTTAACATCTCTTTCAACTATAATTTTAAAAACAAACCTTTCAAAAACTGCTATCAAAAAGTCTATACTCAGAGGATGTTCATCCTCAGAGAGGATGAATAAAAGCAGAAAATCCTTCTGTTTTTTTTTTATTTCCAATTGACTGAATAGAAGCTCCTCCCTGTTCATATTTGGACACATCATTTCAGAAACTCAGCTTTCCAGGAAAGGCAAAAATACTGCATTAGCAGCATGGAAAACCTTCCAGCCAAAAGTGGCACAGAAGGAGTAGGATCGGTTGAAGTACTGCTAAAGAAGACATTAACTGGCCAAGATCCGTGTTAAGTGGAAGTAAGATGTGCCTTTTATGTTCTTGTTAATGAAGGGGAAAACAGTAGTCCGTGAAAATTCACACATTACAACAAGTTACTTCAGATTATCTTGAGATGAAAATTTCAGCAGAATCCAGAAATGTTGATGATTTATAAAGACACTATGAGTAGGAAGAAAATCCCTCCTGTATACTAGATCACATACTTCCTTTACTAATTTTGAACTTTCTCTCAAGCTTCAACTTGCTGTTGTTTGCAAAATCAAGTTATTAAACGAAGTGAACTGGAGGTCTGATCCAGGACAGCAATTCTTATATTAGCAATTACCACGGCAATATGTGAAGCAAAAAATATGTATGTGTATTAATGGAGGACAGGAGGCAAAAAAGTAAGACTTTATGAGGTAGGTGCCCTGTTAGCAGTGATAATACATCATACATCTCTTGTCATGAATTTAGCAGGCTCCTAATTAATTAAGAGTAATTAGGATTTGGGATTTTCCCCTATCACTGTAGTTGTGAAGCTGTTTATTAGCACATCCGATGGCTAGGCATTTCCTCTCCTTATTTTATTAAACCACTTAAACCGCAGGATAAACCACATTTATCCTTATTCGAAATACTTTCAAGCACATAAGTAGCTCTTTTCACTCCCATCTTTGTTAAGGTATTGTATTCCTTCTTGGCCCTCTTTCTCCTGGACAAAGAACAAACCTTTTCTAGCCTACTCCTACATATATCTGCTCCACTGATTGTGCTCATAGTCCTTTTCTACACTTAAGCCCTTACCTTTCTTGCACACAAGCAACCAGAACTCCTAATAGTATTTCAGATGAAATTAGGGATGCAGAAAAACATTAATTCTTTCTGCTACAAAATATCTCACTCACGTATCTCACGATCTCATTTACTGCTTTAGTACCATCTCATTCTGCCTACATGCAGTCATCCTTTAAATATTTTCAACTAATTATCTCCCAGTCTACAGCAAAAAATCTTGTTATTAGTCCATAAGTGCGATGACTTTGCATAAATGAATTTCACTGCATTTAATCATTACCTGAATTCTTTTTATGTTAACGTCATTAATAGAATTATTAACATTTGTCTCAAGTGGGGAACTTCGACGTTACCCTTCTCTGCTTCTCTTTTAACCAGTGTCTCAAACTCTTGAATAGTTCTATACAAACCCACCTGCTTCAATTCAGTTAATACTTTTCTTCAAGACATCATTCCAAACACTGGTTTGAATACTAAAGAAATGAGATGGTAGAGTGTTTATGTCAAGAAATATAGGTATATTAAGAGTAAAAATGATCTGGCAGATTTAACTTGCTCTGAATCCATGCTTCATTTACGCAGCTTCACAAATCTTACTTCCTAACATTATACCAAGATCAGGCTTGAATAGCACCATAGCAGTGGGGTTTTCAGAGATCTGTATAGTTTAAGCACCTATGCAGAGGCCAGATTAGGTACAAGCATCATTATCTTTGACAGATGTTTGTCTGACCTGCTCTTGAAAACTAACATGGCTGTGAAAATCTTCAGTTAAGTGTGTCCAGTGTTACATTCCAGTTAGAAACATCTCCTATCATTCAATTCAAGCCCTTTTTGCAGTAATAGACAACATTTTTCTTGCTATTTTCCCACCCAGAACAGAAAACTGTTGATCATCTTCCTCTTCAGAAATAGCCTTGCTCTATGGACAGACACGGCTGTGTTTGCAGTATTTTTTCTTGCAGTTTAAACAAACTGAGTTCCCTCGGCTTTTCCAAATAGCATGTTTTACAAATCTTTTAAATTTCTTCTTGTTCTGTCTGGGACTTTCTCCAGTTGATTTAATAAATATCTTATGCTCTAACCTACTCATTATTGTGTAGAGTATAATTTCCTTGCAATCCTGTAATTCCTGTTTCAAACGTCAATGAAACTTGGTACACATTACAGTGAGTGCTTGTTGCGCAACATACACACCAGCACACATGTACCTGTACAAACAAATACACACAAGGTCTGCTGATACCCGGTGATCAGTGCAGCCATTCTCTCACTATCAGTCAAACAGATACACTTGCTGTCCATTCAAAGTAACTTTTCTTTTTCCTCTCTATATATCTGAAGATCATTCAGACTTAAAAAATTAAGACACTTCAAAGACTCTATCTAAATGGTTCTGTTTTTGATGACTACTTCAAAAGGATTACTATTAACACATAAAAATCTACATTTCAGTAAAAAGAACCCAAGACAAATGAATAATAGATTTTCTATATCTGTGAGCAGCACAGACTTCCTAACAGTTTCTACAGCATTCCAAACTACTCAAAGAATTTTCAAATGAAAATTCAACTAGTGTGTAGCTTCCACATCAGGTCTGCCTGCAAAATCTCATCACAGGGTAAGCCAGCAGTGACTGGCTCCCTGCTCACAAAGTACTCTGCTCTTGCTGGAAAAGGCAGATCTCGGTGACCAACTGCTGCTCCACCAAACACATCTTGCCATCAGCAGTTGCTCTGCTCTTGACTACTGCTTGGATAAAGCAAAAGGAAGGTATCTTACATTAAACAGTTGCAGAGGGCGTGTCGAACCTGAAGGTGAGATTTGGTCCTGGAAAAAGCTCTTGAGAGGGGGGCAGATGGATACAGCCTAGAGTTGTGCCACTACATGGAAAGGGAGTTAAGATGTGAGCTAGAGCTATCATCATTCTGTTGTTCAGTGCTTTTGATACACATCTATGTTTTGGCATCTAATACAATGCATGCTTTGGTATTTATATTAAACAGTCAGTGAGTGTAAAAATACAATCACAGGTTGAAGCAAGAACCGGGTGGTCTGTTCGCTGGATAAAGAACTGGCTGGATGGTCGCAGCCAAAGGGTTGTAGTCAATGGCTCTACGTCCAGGTGGAGGCCGGTCACGAGCGGTGTCCCCCAGGGGTCCGTCTTGGGACTGGTGCTCTTCAACATCTTTATCAACAACTTAGACTGTGGGATCGAGTGCACCCTCAGCAAGTTTGCTGATGACACCAAGCTGAGTGGTGCAGTTGATACCCCTGAAGGAAGGGATGCCATCCAGAGGGACCTGGACAGGCTGGAAAAGTGGGCCCACGAGAACCTGATGAGGTTCAACAAGGCCAAGTGCAAGGTGTTGCACTTGGGTCGGGGCAATCCCAGGTATGTGTACAGACTGGGAGAAGAACTCCTTGAGAGCAGGCCTGCAAAGAAGGACTTGGGTGTTGTGATCAACGAAAAGCTGGCCATGAGCCGGCAGTGCGCTCTTGCAGCCAGGAAGGCCAATGGCATCCTGGGCTGCATCAAGAGAGGGGTGGCCAGCAGGGAGAGGGAGGTGATCGTCCCCCTCTCCTCTGCCCTTGGAAGGCCTCACCTGGAGTACTGTGTCCAGCCCTGGGGCCCCAGGACAGAAGGGATGTGGAGCTGTTGGAGCGGGTCCAGAGGAGGGCCACCAAAATGCTCAGAGGGCTGGAGCACCTCTCCTATGAGGAAAGGTTGAACGAGTTGGGATTGTTCAGCTTGGAAAAGAGAAGGCTCCGGGGAGACCTCACTGCGGCCTTCCAATACTTGAAAGGAGCTTACAGGCAGGAGGGGGACCGACTTTTTACACAGGTGGATAATGGTAGGACAAGGGGGAATGGGCTAAAAGTGAAAGAGGGGAGGTTTAGGTTGGACATCAGGAAGAAATTCTTCCCTGAGAGAGTGGTGGGCAGTTTGATCTAGTGAGCTAGTGGCTGGCAGCCCTGTCCACAGCAGGGGGGTTGGAACTCGATGATCTTTGAGGTCCCTTCCAACCCAAGCCATTCTATGATTCTATGATTCTATGAAGTGCATGAATAGCCATGAAATATTTCCTGCCCACAAATTCACCAAAATTTCATTTTATATAAGGTTGGTGTTTTGATCCCATGATTCCACATTTGATAATCAGAAAGAACACAAAAATGTAAATGCAGGCATACAAAATCATTAGAACACAGGCTCAAAGATTTGTCTTGGAAACCTGAGCCCTGGCATGTTCCAAGATGTCCCATCTTCTGCTGTAAAGGACTGCTAAGGCTTTTTCTATGTAGTCTTTCCTCATGTAGAAACCTTAGTTTCTACTTACTAGCAGTTTCTAAATTTTCTTTTTTTTNAATTTTTTTTTTTTTTTTTTTTTTTTTTTTTTTTTAATCAATGTAGAATTTTGACAGCTGGCATAATTTCAACTGACCCCTTTTATTTTTATTTTTTTTTTCCTGCAACACTGATTTACTTTGGAGGTGTTGTTTCCTAATTCTAATTCAGAATCTAACGTTTACCTGTTTAGTAGTTTTTCTTCCACTCCTTTCTATCACAGAGGTAACTAATCCCTTGATGCCAGCTTTGTAAGCAGTGTTGCATCAGTTTACAGATTTGAATTCCAGTCTTGTTGCCAGAACAACAGTGATGAAAGTGCTTGAGCATCTGATGCAAGAGCAGTGTCCCTGAGGTGGCAGCTTCTACCTGATTTACCACACCTTAATGTGAATGCCTCAGTTAATCTCTCTCAGTGAATGCTGCAGTCCCCTTCACCAGTCTCCTCATGCGCTCTGCTACTCACTGTACTGATTTTAATAGTAGGACTTTCAATGATTTGCCCTCATCTCAATTTCTGCTGTCCTGTGCTTCATTAGCAAGAAAGGATGTTGTACCACAGCAATCACAGGTTTTATAACAAGGATGTGTTCAGTCTCAGACAGCTTCCCATGTTTCTGGCTTTCTGATGCTCTAAGCTAATCAGTGAAAGGGTGTCTGAAGTGGGTTATAGAAGCCTGGACTTGCACTTCATGTGC
>VXAV01008794.1:92551-116849 GCA_013399715.1 Alectura lathami | reverse complement strand
CCCAAATAATTACTATTAATTAAAAAAAAAAAAAGATTTAACTGGTACAAATCCGGCAAACAGGAGAGGACTTCTTACTTAGAAAAGGGAGCATTCCATAAACTTAAAATTATATTTAAATATATGCATTGGAAACCTAACCCCCAAACTATCGCTGGTTATCCTCAGCCTTCACAATGCACTCACATTTAGGCTTTTCTGTTTTAAGAATACTTTTTTTACAACGTCAAACTCATCACACCTAGAGAAGAAAATTCCTACTTACAACTCATGACAACTTTTTAAAGTAAAAGATGGAAGTACAAACCTCCTTGACTTTAGGATCAAGTAAGAAGGTAAGATTTCCTTCCCCCACCCTCCTTTTTTTATTTTTCGTAAAGGCTGAATATTGTGCCAGAGGAGAGTAATGTGCCCTCCATTCTCTTTTACAGAGATGAGAAAGAAAAAAAAGAGGAAAGTCTGAATGAAAAACAAGTTCGTCTTAATTACCAAAACACCCATTCACAACAGGTAGCACTATATACACAGGCAATACTTCTGTGATACCTTTTTGTAAACTACTAGCCCTGGTAGAGTATCAAAAAATCAACAACTCAAACCCAAAACCAAACACACACACACAAGAAAAAAAAATTCTCTCTCCCTTCCAAATAATCAAAAGGAAAACCATCTTTTGAGAAATCAGAAGTTATTTCAGAAAAATTAGACCTTCAAGTAGAATTCTGCATTTTTGTCAGCTTAACACAGTAAAATTTGCCAAAATTCAACTATATCTCCGCTCCCATGTCAGCAATGTAATAGAATGTTTCTTCTATTGTCAAAGACAGCACTTAAGCTCTGATTGAAAAATGATGACAATCTCAGAGTATTTTTATTGATTCTTCTGAAATTAAAGAACTATAAACTAACAAACCAAAACTGGAAGTGTCTGGGCTGCTGAAGCTCAGCTCTTCTGTAAGTTTCCTGCCCCTCAAGGGAAGTCATAAGAAAATCAAATGAACATAACCAATAATGAAAAAAGTACATTCTCACACAGATGGAAATAATTTATTAAAATTACTGTGGAGCTCTCTGACTCTTGCCATACAATCTTAATAAACTGCAATATCAGGAAAATTACTAAGCAGCTGATTGCTGTCAAGAAAGCCCACTATTTTTCATACAGATTTTAAAATATCAAAAAAAAAAAAAAAAAAAAAGCTTGTGTACCTGTGTACCTCCAACACTGATACCATACAACTTTTCATGCTCCTACTGCAATAGTATCAGCTCTGAGGAGAAGGATTTGGGGGTGCTGGCTGATGAAAAACTCAACATGAGTCAACAATGTGCACTTGCAGCCCAGAAGGCCAACCGCATCCTGGGCTGCATCAAGAGAAGGGTGACCAGCAGGGTGAGGGAGGGGATCCTGCCCCTCTACTCTGCTCTTCTGAGACTCCACCTGGAGTGCTGCGTCTAGTTCTGGGGCCCACAACACAAGAAGGACATCAAGCTGTTGGAGGGGGTCCAGAGGAGGGCCACGAAGATTATCAGAGGGCTGGAGCACCTCCCCTACAAAGACAGGCTGAGAGAGTTGGGGTTGTTCAGCCTGGAGAAGAGAAGGCTCCAGGAGGACCTGACAGCGACCTTCCAGGACCTGAAGGGGGCTTACAGGAGAGCTGGGGAGGGACTCTTTAGAAGGGCATGTAGCAGTAGGACAAGGGGTAATGGCTGTAAACTGGAAGAAGGGAGATTTAGGCTAGATATTAGGAAGAAATTATTTCCTGTGAGGGTGGTGAGACACTGGCACAGGTTTCCCAGAGAGGTTGTGGATGCCCCCTCCCAGGAAGTGTTCAAGGCCAGGCTGGATGGGGCTCTGAGCAATCTAGTCTAGTGGGAAGTCTAGCAGGGCTGAAACTAGTTGATCTTTAAGGTCCTTTCTAACCCAAATCATTCTATGATTCTATGATATTAGAAGGCAGAGAACCTACAAAATTTGCAAGATAATTTGGGTTCTGAGAATTGCAATCCACATTACATCTGCAAAGCATCAAAGGAAATCTCCTCATAAGGAACAAAAAATCAACGATGGTAAACCATAAGTCATTCAAGCCAAAAGGAAACATTGAGATTTTAGTCTAACAAGCTAGCCCCCAAATATTGATATTGCAGGCTGTCAGTTAAGTTCCCTTTAGTTCCTCTTCCCACTCCTCCTCCCAAACAGATGTTCTAGTTCAAGCTAATTGACTCAGGAAATGCTTAAACAATTCCAACTTGACTGAAGTCCATACACTCCAACCTGTCATGATTTTCTTAGCTCTCCTGTGAGCTTCCAGTAATTTATTAAAATGATCTGCGAACCCTGGGCACCTGCAGTGTAGAACACTGTAGATAGCAGCCTAGCAGCAGTCATAACTGCCAGAATGAAGAACTGCAGCACTTCAATCAAAAAAAAAAACAAGTCGAGCCCTTTCCTGTACTAATTAATAAAAGAGCAAAAGGAACTTTGACCACCAAAACAACTAAATTTACCTTGGCTTCACTGAACAAAGCTGTGTAAGGTACAGTCTTATTGAAAGGAACTTAACAAGTCTAAAGACGCATTGTTTGTAAAGGCTACACCTGCTGTACCGCAAATGCCTCAGTGGAATTTACAAGGTACTGAGAGGGGTTAGGTGCTGTAAGGCACTGACAGACGAGACTCCCAGCCATGGCACCCAACTTAACATTAAATAGTAACATTTATGCCAGAAATAAATAAACTGACAGTCATTTCTAAGGGTACATTTTCCCTAACTAAAAACAATTTTCCAAACCACAGTAAAAGAAATATTACTGTTTGTACACGAAATATGCAAAGATGAAAAATTAATCTGTACATGGAAAAGATCTCTGGCTGGCCACAGAGTGGTGTTAAGTTCTGCTATGCAAAACATAGCTTGTGTGGGTGGGCTGGTGGAGTCTGACTGCTTCTTAGCCTCAGGGTAGGAAGAACCTACCCCCTTTTTCCTCCTGAAGTTCTGAGTATTTCTGGCAGCTTGCTAGAACTGCCCTGCCCCTCAAGAAATGCAAGAGGGCACTGAACTCTGTGCTCATGAATCAAAGTTTGGTTTTAACATCACTCAAAACGTAAGCCTAACTGCAATTTATGTAGAATTAAATTTTCCTAGTTCTGCAACATGGGAAAGTGAATACAGGATTTCATCTTCAGTGAATGGAGGTTTTCCTACTGACAGCAATACAGTCACTACTCTTGCATGCTCGCTTCCTTCTCTAGGACTCAGAAATGATGCTCTTTATACCACAATTCCATTTGTGTTTACAAATGGCTGTTCTCTTACTTGAAGTGGAAAAAGAAAACTCACAGCCAAACTCAGGTGACACATCCTGACCCACACGTACAGCTGAGTCTCACTAATGCTAAATATAGCTTATTTGGATGATGTTTAACTTGGGGAGCCAAAGAAATATTATACCAAAAAAATTAAAATAACAATTCATATAATTTGGTTGCATTTCTTTTCTTAAAAAAGTTTATACTGTAATATTGGAGCCGAACTTTGTATGAAATGAAGTTGCAGATTTTCTCCCGTACAGAACTAAACACTCAGCTTGTTTTGCCTGCACCTTTAACAGAAGCACACCAATAGCCTCCTACGCCCATCACAATTTCAGACAGCAGATCAAGAGTGCCACCTAAAGAGCAACAAGGAAACTGCATTCCTTTGCATTTTAATCACATCTGGTTGTTTTATTAGCCAGAGACAGTAGTTTCTTGCCCCTTCACATATCCATCCCAGAGAACAGGTACCTCGAGAAAGAATCAGTGTTTGATTCAATTGCCCCCTCTCCAATATCCATCTAACTCATCCCTGACCTGGCACATTGTAACTTTAGCAAGCCTTAAAACCTCACTGTCAAATCTGGAACTGCAACAGCGTAGGCAAAAATGGAAGCCTTCACTTAAATTAATACACAAAAACACAAGAAATTGCAGTATGCCTTTGGGAGAGAGTAACACTTCAGGAGGTCATTTCTTACAGCAAATATCAGCATTCAACCAGATCAAAAAAAGTAGGGTAGCTCTTGAATATTTACCAAATAAATAAATAAACTGTCTCTTAACATTTGAAAGATTGCATTTAATACAGGTGCAACACTGTGCTCAATAAATTGGTTTATTAGCGACTCTGAAGGAATAGCAGTTTTCATTTTAGAAAATATTTATTATAAAATATTTCAGGCTGCAATTAGCTAAAGCCTAAATGATATGACACTTTAATGCCTAAGATCTGTCTCAGTACAATGTTAATAACTATTCCTGCTCTCTACCTTTAGGATGCTGACTGGCAGTGTCTCAGTCCCTACTCTGATAGAACTCCAATAGAACCCTACACATTTCAAATCCTCCTTTCTCCCCCAGTACTACAGCTGGGGAGGATCAAGGCCAAAACTGTCACTAGTGACCACCTTGCTTTTCTATGTTGTAACTACTCCTGCATCTCTTTGCCTCAACATAACTCCTGACAAACTTGTTCTCAGAAGTGAATACAACAGCCAAAAGAAAAGGAAAGAATTGTTAGGTCTCAGTCAGAATGCTTAGAGACACACAAAATTGGCTTCTATCTGTGAGAAGACTGGTTAGATCAAGAAGAAACCACAAGGACTGCTTGGCAAAGGCAAGAAGAGAATACTTTTTTTTTTTTTTTTTTTAAACAGAGAAGTGAGAAGGACTGCAGGCAGAAACACTCATCACATCCATACTCTTTTTAAAAAGGTGAAATTGTATAGGCAACGAAGTGACATTATGAGCCAAGCTAACATTCACTCCCTTTCTACAGAGATCATTATCTGAGAGCTATGCCAAAAGGAAGTCATCTATTTGCAGCTAACAGCATGTGAAAACAGTGAACATGTGCAAGCATCTCTCCACACATTACTACTGTTTGACTTAGTTACACCACAATTTTTCCCCCAAACTTGACAAAAGGAAGATTACAGAATACAAAGTTGTAAGTTCAGTGAGTGACTGCTAAGATTCAACAAAACTTCCCTGTTAAGAAAGGAAGAGCAAAACCTGCGTCCACTCACAAACCAACCGACTGTGATTAGAAACTCTACCAGCAGGAAAGAGTCTTTCCCAAACAGCTGGGATTGACCACGGGGATCAGAAACACGCCTTCAACTCATCTCAGCTGGCTTGTTTTGCAGACCTACTTGTTTACTGCTCATCAGTGGGCATTGACTCAGTGTCTGCAGCTCAGCCACCTTGCTCCTTCTGCACATTGCTTTGAATTCCATGATTTCCTTTCCCCAGTTTAGCTACTCTTGATGGCCTTCTGCAACCAGCACTTCCAGCTAGTCTTCCCTGTACCACCATTCCCCTTGACACACTGATCAAGGATACCCACCCTTCTGCTTGTGGTAAAATTCACTTGTAATCATGCTAGGCCTGTCCAAACCTATACCCCTGGCTTCCAATACAAATAATTTATTTTTGCCCACATTCAACTTATGCCATTTTTCTGAAATGCACAGGATGAGCCTTTCCTTTATCCTCATACCCCATTCGTCATCTCTGAGGTACTGTCTGACCACATCACAGCTATCTATGACATCCAAAGCCTGACAATTCCCTGCAGGTTCCTGTCTCTCACAGTGATCTGTATCACTTTTACCCGATTTCACAATCCTGAAGGAAAGACACAGGACAAGAGAGCAGCAGGAACTGAAAAGCAAGTCTGATGTAAGGCAAAGAAAAGGTAAGGTCTTCACAATACATGGCAAAATAACAACCCTTTCCCTTTCCCATTTCCAGCTGCAATGTGTTTATTCATCTAACACTGACAGCAAGACTCCTCTTTGGTTTCCAAGGCTTTCATCCTGACCTCTCAATTTCTCTTCCTTGGAGATCTTCAAAAGCCATGGGCCTGGGCACTCTGCTCTGGGTGTCCCTGCTGGAGCAGGGGTGGGACAAGATGGACCCAAATGTACAGGCCAACCTCGGCCATCCTTTGATGCTGTTCCACTACTTTTCTTCAGTTCCTTCCATGCATTTCTTCTTTGATGCAGCGTGCACTGAATACCCCCTACCAAACGCTTTCAGTGCTTTCAGAATGCTCTAATAACCTACACCTACCATCTCTTGTCACTGCTGTGGAGCACAGCCTGCTGCCGCCTCACCGTGTTCATTCACCTGCTGCCTCCTGTGTATTTTAAGGGGAAGAGAGAAGGGAAGGCGTCCATCCTTTTGTACTATGAGGAATTATTCTGTCACACCCAGCTTGGAGCCCATGGCAGAGGCCTCTTTATTTCCACTGAATTCTGTAAGTTATGCTTGGTATTTTCTCCTTTTTCTCTTTTAAGCCTTTTCACTTTTACAAAGAAAAGTATAGTTCCAACCACTTCCGCATATCCTGTAACTTTAAAGCTATCTAGTTTTATCACTTCACATCCTTACCTGTTATTTTAACATTGGAGGAGACGAAGACACATTTTCTAATGTCCCTTCAGTGTTAATTGCACTATAAATAAAAGATGAATTCAAAGTACTGCACTTCTGAAGCTTGCAGAGAACAAGCCAACAAAAAGAACACAACACAGCAGCCCAAAGAAACTTCTAGAATTAGCACAAACAAGTCTGAAATCAGCCACAGATGACAACACTAAAGAGGAACTTACCCTGCTTGTGGGTTCACCATTCCCAGTGAGTTTTTATGAGCTGGCGATAATGACTGAATTTTGCTGCCACTGGATCCAGATGAAGATGGTGCTTTACTTGAACCTTACAGTTGAAAGCAAGTACAGAAATGAAAGAAAACATAAGATTTTGTTACTGGAATGATACACTTAATTGTATATTTATTGCAAAATTCAAAACAATAGTTTGAGAAGCACCAAGATATTAACAAATGGCAAGATGCTTTTATGCTTTCCTCATCCCCCCACTCCCTCCAAAGAACTGCATACAATTCAATAATGAAGTACATAGCTACCAAATAAGTAACCAGAAAACATCAGGCTAAAAACACATTGAGTAAAAGATTGTCTCATGAAGCCATCTTATCCAATCTTGTAACACTGAGCATCTCCTACGAAGTTTTTACTCCTTCAGTTTAGGTCACTGGGCAATGCTGTAGAAATTCTTCCAGCTATTATACTACATAGTTGGAAAAATAATATTTAGAAAAGCAAAATTGCTAATATTAATTTCATACCTACAACCGTTTTGCTAACACCACTTGGCTGTGGTAAACGTGACGATGATGGCGTTGATCCCGCAGACGGCATCTTCTTAACTGCAGCAGGCTTGTACTGTAACAAAATACAGCCTAGAAACTTAAGCAGTTAAGTCAAACTACCTACACAACAAGACAGGCAGTGATTTCAGGCACTGGGGGAAAACAAACTACCATTACTTAGTAGCTAACTTGTTTCTGGTCACAAATGTTTTCTGCTAGTCTGCTTTCTGTACATAAAGAGATGATACAAGTAGGAAACATTGTCCAACTTTGTGTTTTCTTTTTTCTTCCCCATTTAACCACATGTCCTGTGTTCTTTCCATTTTTCTACTGCTTTTCTCATTTTTTTTTTCCCCTGTAGATGTCTAATGAGCAAAATCATTTTTGCCTTTCAAATCCTGCTTTCACATGTGTGCTCAGTCCAACACTGATTTAGAATACAGTGCAAGAATCACCACTGACTGCCTGTGTCGGTTCACTCCTCACAAAAAGAAAAAGAGCTCCACCACCACATGAAGACGCACACACTTAAATCGTTCCTTTGTTAATCCAAGTGAATGACTGCAGTTCTTACCCTAATTTGCTTGAATTCTCTAATGATACTGTACCTTTACCTGTCCACTTATGGAAGAGTCTTGAAGTGGATTCAGAAAGTACAAATGAATTAAAATTTTGTTCACAAGCACTGCATTTATACCTCCTGCTACTACCCTGATCTGTCATTTTCACAAGCCTCTAAATAATATTTATGACTGTTTTCAGTTTTGCAACTGCTGCCATCTCATTTACCAATCTCTGACTGCAACTTTCATAAACAAAAACCTCTTCCATGCTTAGTGTCTCATTTAATAATATTTTAGTGTCTAAAATAGTTAAATTACAGAATGAAATAGTTAATTCAACTTAAGGGCAACACAAAATATTTAACAAGCTTGATTTGACAGCCAATGCAAATTACAATTTAAGAAAAAAATTATAGTTCACCTGTGTTCTAGTAGGAAGCTTCCCTTTGGTATCAGCTGCCAGTTTCCCCTTATTAGTAATACGTGCTGCTTGTTCCTTGCAGAAATTGATGTGTCTGTCAGCTGCATTTTCATTAAATCTCCTCTGACAATACGGACACTGAATGTAATCTTAAAAACATAAGAGCCTATTATTAATAATGTGTTTTAAACAAGTGTTATAAAAAGTATTTTAAAGTCTTTTAAGGACGAGCACCAACTCCAGAGAAAATTAAGGCCTCTTGAATCTGAAGCTGGAATACATATTTGGGGAAAGTATTATTGTCCACATGTAACACACAAGATATGCTCCATGCTTGACGGTAAGAATGAGAAGAATGGTCAAAGATCAGAGATAACATGTGAAACCAGAAATACTTTGAGATGTCATTCAGCACGGAAGGTGGCCAAAGACATAAGATGGGCATGGCTGGCAACTCAGCTGGCAGGAAGTGGAGAACAGGCTGAATAAAGAATGACCAATACAGTTCCATTAGTTCAAGATAGGAAAATACATTAAAACCTTTCCTGCACACTTAGCTAAAGACAACAAATTCTCTTTCCTCCCTCAATTTTGAAAGAACTGAGACATATCAACTGCAAGACTGGAAACGATCACTTAAAACAAATAAAGCCAGTTGTATAACAAGAAAGCCTGAATCAGAGAAAGTGCAAACAAAATTTGGAGGTAGGATAACTGGTATCTGAGGTATTTTTTCCAAGATAAATTTAGTCACCCTACAAACAGTAATACTTACAGAAAATACTAACATAGGGGAAAAAAACCTGAAAGGCTATGTAAGTGTTTAGAATACTACAAGATCTCTCCTTTGTGTGTTAAAATATACCCCCTAAACTACACGACCCATAGCAAAGCGTTTGGGCTGCAGCTTCAGATAGATATATGGAGGTATGGATGTTGAATTCCTCACAGTACAGTATTCCAACCATGTAAACATCAGCTTCAGAAGAGCTGGACACTCACACAGCAATTTAAATTAGCATGTTCTGAGGTGATTTTAGAAATGTATTAAAGAAAACAAATTCAACAGTCGTTGCCTCTAGAATTACAGACAGATATTATACAATCCAAAATAAGATTACGGATGCAGCGGATCTGGATTAAACATGATCCCTTTCTATCCCTTAAAATAAACAAAACTTCATATAGTTCAAATGTTTAAGGGCTAGCAAACTACAAAGAGTGACCCAAGAAGGGAGAGCAGAGATCACAGGAAGAGCACAGAAATCCTTCACAGAAGCCATGGTATGGGAATCTCATGTGATAACAGCAATTGTTTATTTTTTACATAAACTCAACTAATGTCAAAATACTCAAACATGAACTACACACTAAGAGATGGAAACTCAGAAGAAGAAAAAAAAAACAAAGCTAACAAACAAACAAACCCTAACAAACCATGTGGTCAAACCATGATAGGCACAAAGCGTAAGAAATATTTTAAATAAATACATCTCCATGAATCAAGCAATTCTGGAAGACCCAAGATCTTACAGAAGACTTCCAAAGCCCACTAAAGTAAGTGGATCAGACAGTAGAGGATTAACATGTATTCTTTTAATTTTGAGGGATTATATCTTTATCCTTTTGTAAAATGCTTAGCACCAGGCAGCCACCTGACTATCACAGAACCACAGAAGGGCTGAGGTTGGAAGGGACCTGTGGAAGCCATCTGGTCCTACCTACCCCCCGCTCAAGCAGAGACACCCCAGAGCAGGTTGCCCAGGACCAGACAGCACTGTTCAGAAGAACTGTTAAGATTCTTTGTAAGATTTATACAACACAAGCTAACTAAACAAGCAGTAAACAGATCCAGCCAAGCTCAATACAAATAGGAATGACTTAAGATCCTTCTCAACATCATGAGGCTATTCTGCACTATTTCTAAGGAAAAGGTGGAACAGGTGATTGAAGGAGGAGCAATACTGCTTTATCATCTTGCAAACTCAAAGCAAGCAGTTAAGTAGGAAATATCAATACAGAACCTTTTCCTTTAAAAGGAAAAAGGCCTAGCAGCTACTTAGAAATATGCATACTAGAGACAGAGCTGAGTAGGAAACGATGGATGTAATCCATGATACCCTGTATAGTTCTCCTTTTCTCCTACACATAAAGTGGAAAGGGAGCAAGCGTAGCTATCCCTGCTCTATTTCACCCCTGCTTTACTTTTCTTCTAATTGTGGGAAGAGTCCACTATTAATTAATGCATCTTCTCTTCGTTCTTACTTTCCTCCTCCTAAGCCTTACCCACTGCAACAGGATGAAGTCGAGAAGACTACAGACAATAAAGCTCAGCTTGGGAAAGCAAAATGGGAGGAGAAGAAACAAAAGTGCAATACCATTCTCTTCCCTTTACCTCCTTAAACTCCTTCAAGCAGTGTGCACAGAGCTACTTTCTTCGCTTCAAGCTCGCTTGCAGTCCCTTGCAGACTGCAGCCAAGTGAGCTCCTATGTACAGGGGTTAACAGCATTCACAAAGAACCTAGCAGGAAATGGGCGCCTACACCTGATGAGCACTGTTGACACAGACAATTCCTGCAGTGTTTAAACCTGCAGGTGTCCAGAACCAGCAGCCAGTTAAAAAGGGATAGTGTGCTCTTTCTGACCAGTTCCACTGCAATGGGCAGAAATAAGGTGTTGAAACAATTTGCCCAGCTATGCTTTATAACATACAGCTAGCTGCAAGTTGGCTACAGCTACCTTTTGATGCATTAAAAATGAAGTCAGGGGCACTGAAAACTACACAGGATGCTGGCCAGTCACACCCACAGTCGTGAAACAGCACCTGCATGGGGTAATCTTCAAGATTTCATCAATGCTGTATTCCAAAAAACTCCTTTACCGGACCAATTTTTACAGATCAAGTTACAACACAAAAAGCAGTCTTTCAGGAACTCAGTTGTTTTACATACCAGGGTCATACGACGGTGGAGGGGGTGGAGGGAGTTTTCCACCATCTTTAAGATTAAGTCCTTTGGCTGCCCGTATAGTTGCTATGAATTCCTCATGCTTTCGTCTCCAATTGGATGGCTTTTTGGGGGGTTCTGGCTACAAAGCCAAAAGAAAAAAAAAGAAATAAAGCTTTACATGTTTGAAGCTCTTACTCCATGCTAAATATCATCTAATTACCACAAGTTGCCAGCAGAAACAAACATTACAGTGTATACACATATTGCCCAAAATGTTCATATACAGAGTAAATTATAACATACCCGAGGCTTAAGAGGTTTTACTGTGGGAATGTCAGTCCCTTCTGCTCTCTGTCGGCTGGAATCAAATGTCTTCCTTTTCTTGGCAGAAGTTTTTTGGCAAATGGGTCCATGCTTTTTCTACAAGCAGAAGAAATAAAGGAGAATGCAGAATTTATTTTTGGAAAAATGTTATCAACATGTTCTTTCCCTCTTTCTAGATACACCAATCAGCAAATGAGGCCCAACTCCTGATGAGTAAGATCAGACTGCTTCTGCTCAAATTCTTATGCCAGTCATTGCTTTCTGATCAGAACTACAGGAATTTACAATTGTATATACATGATCACAAAAACTTGGGAGCTGAGAAGGAAAAGAAAGGAGGCATCTGTTTTTGCTTCTTGCAGATAAAAAACTGACAGTAGGTAGGCAGCGTTTGCATTGAGTGGCAGGGCGAGGGAGGGGATCCTGCCCCTCTACTCTGCTCTTCTGAGACCCCACCTGGAGTGCTGCGTTCAGTTCTGGGGCCCACAACACAAGAAGGACATCAAGCTGTTGGAGGGGGTCCAGAGGAGGGCCACAAAGATGATCAGAGGGCTGGAGCACCTCCCCTACAAAGGCAGGCTGAGAGAGTTGGGGTTGTTCAGCCTGGAGAAGAGAAGGCTCCAGGAGGACCTGACAGCGGCCTTCCAGGACCTGAAGGGGGCCTACAGGAGAGCTGGGGAGGGACTCTGTAGAAGGGCATGTAGCAGTAGGACAAGGGGTAATGGCTGTAAACTGGAAGAGGGGAGGTTTAGACTAGATATTAGGAAGAAATTCTTTCCTGTGAGGGTGGCGAGACACTGGCACAGGTTTCCCAGAGAGGTTGTGGATGCCCCTTCCCAGGAAGTGTTCAAGGCCAGGCTGGATGGGGCTCTGAGCAACCTGGTGTAGTGGGAAGTCTAGCAGTGCTGAAACTAGTTGATCTTTAAGGTCCCTTCCAACAAAAACCATTTTATGATTCTAAGATGGATCAGAAAGTGTCTGAAATTCATATTCATATTTAAGGACAATCCAACTTCCATTAAGGCTGTAGAGGAGGGCATTTTGAACATGGCTAATAGAATACTTCACTTGCTAGATAAGATGTCACGATGCTAGGCCTTACATTTGCAGAGTCAAGGAATGGTTCTGCAGCCCCAGAGAAGGTGCTTTTAGAAGGATCTGAATTCTCAGAATGTGACAGGATGCTGAAATAAAATTCATCTTCTTTTAATGAGCTTTATAATTGAGACAACTCAAATTGTTCATTTGAAAACAAAACAAAAAAAAAACAATGCTAGGCCTACTTTATTTAGCTGCTGACCATTACTTGACACTCCTATCAACTTACACGGATGTAAAAGCCGATGGTGCTCTTCCCACTTACCAGTGCTGCTGGAAAGAAAGTCCTTCCACAAATCCTACATGGCATGAGATCTCCAGTTTGCACTGTAACCTCACCTTAAAAAAAAAGAAAAAAGCACACTTCTATAAGAAAATTTGTTTAAATTTGCAGTAAAATATTCTTCCTGGATTGCCAACCTCATACACTTCACAGTAACAACAGCTGCCATTATAAAAGTGTATGTTCTTTGAGTCATGCAGAGACTGTGCAGGTCAGACAGCAAGAGGTGGTGGTACACCAGTCCAGTCCTTAGGCACTTCTCAAAGCAGTCGGGCCCAGTAACAAGTCAGCATGAGTTCTGATGATTTACAACACGAAACTTTGTACCTTTCAAGGGCTGCCTGCACATCAGCATTCAAATGATTGATTCACTGTAAGCCTCACTGACAGCCCAAACAGCCACAGAGAGCAGCGATACTCGGTGGGCATTCTGCTTCTTTGAAAGAGAACCACCTGTCAGAGCATCAAATGGAAGTCACATCCCATCACTTATTTCTACTAAGTTCAACTATTCAATTTTCCCTTATAAAAACATATTCTTTCTAAGGCTATTTTTATGATCCATTTTCTACATTATACATTAGGAGCAAGTCAGACTTGTTAGTTTCTTGCTCTGTACTCAGCCTGATGTTTGCAGACAACACAGCTCCCTCTGCTCACACAGATCAAATAAAAGCCCTTTCCTCCGTACTTCAGGCAAACTGGTGGCTGAACCTACAGAAACTATCAACGTAGAACAGTTCAAAGGTTTGATCATTTTTCATTCCCAGATCCTTAGTGGAAAAATATTTCCCAACTGAATGAAGATACTTGTCAGTTAACTGGGGGACCAGTCCTACAGAAAATGGAAAGCTTACCAGAATGTTTCATGGCAAGCAAATGTAGATTCAGGTGGCCACAGTTCCCACTGAATACATTTTTCCATGCTTAAAGGTTAAAACTGAGGGAGATTTCTAGTACCAATACGTAACTATTAAATCAATTCCTGCCTTCTTCAATCACTTGTATGAAATACATTAACAGCATGCACAGATGTATAATGTAGTGTATTGACTCATTAATACCACATATTTTCCATGAAGACATGGATGGGCCCTTACTACAGCAGAGCTGTACAGCTCAAATTACTGTCAGTGCAGTCCTGCTAAGTCATAGCTAGGTTTCCTTTTCTGCCACCGCAACGTATGCATATTTGTATGTACACAAGCAGGGGGAAAGTAGGAAAGAGAAAACATTGCAGATAAATCTTGAGTTTATCTTTTTATTCCTGCATCTGAATTATATCTGTATGTTAACAATATGTAGCAGGAAGGATAGGAAGTTTGCGAGGGTTTTTTTTGTTAACTATATCTGTTCAATCTCTATTTTAAACAATCACATCAGATTTTTTCCATAGGTCTGTTTCTTTCAAAGCTCAAGCCTAAGCATAACATTAATCACCATTAACAACCTATAAACTGTCTGCACATAGCTCCCATGGCTGGAGCCTGCCCCCATCATTTTTCTTAAGGGTAAATGAAGTGGCAACGCTTTTAGGCATTCCTCAGTTCTCCCAAACACAAAGATAAGATATGCACACGTTCTTTTGTTTCATTACTTCATTACTCAGGGTTCTCAGCACCCTTAGCAATGCCAACAGATACCAGCTGCAAAGTCACTCTGTTAAAAAACAGAAGAAAACTTTATCTTATCACATTATTTAAAAAAAAAATTCTCAGCTTTGCAGAAATTGCCAGCAAGTGAGGAAGGCTCTTCACGGAAATGCCAAAATGATGCCATTTGTGTCTTCGAGAAATTACCTGAAACAAATCATTATTAGGGATCTTGTAATCAGGTGTATAATATTAAGGATTTGACTAAAAGGAGAATTCTTTGAAATATCTGCCTTTATAAATGAAGAACAGCTACACTTTCCACCACATTCTTCTATTTACTGAACTCTGGAATTCAAGTTTATGTTTAAAGTCACTGTGGAAAAAAAAAAAAAAAAGACTGGATAGCTGCTCACCTGACCCAGCAGTATTTACATAGGGCATTCCAGTGCCTAAGGAATGCTCACTAGCACTCTCTGCAGCTACAGTTACTGAGCTGCGTTTCCTCACAGCATTCCTAGCTTTCCTTTGCTGCTGGCAGGTACTCAATCACACTGCCAAGAACTGTTGCTGCTGCCAAAACCTCCTCCAGCCTAACACGGATCACTGACCCAAAAATCAACGGGAACTTTGTTTAAAAAAAAACAAAAGTTACTGAACTTTTCTTTAAAATGGGAAGCCAATGTCCTTTAGATCTGCACACTTACCCTTTAACTTCTTACTGATTCCTAATTTCCTCTTCTTTACAGTAAAAAAAAGGAAAATTAAAAAACATTCTTATGATTTTAACATTTCCGTCTAATAGCTCAGGAGCCTTCCTTTACCTAAGGATGAACACCATCATCAACACGAAATCTGGTAATTTTAAAATAAAAAATGGACATACAATTGTGAAAGATGGAAA
Organism: Alectura lathami; assembly: GCA_013399715.1. Lineage (NCBI taxonomy): Eukaryota > Metazoa > Chordata > Aves > Galliformes > Megapodiidae > Alectura > Alectura lathami. The sequence goes on along the minus strand of VXAV01008794.1, from coordinate 101,496 downwards.
AAAACAGGTGCGTTTTTTGGGTTTTGTTTTTCGTTTTTCCCAAAGGCATTCATGTATGATACCTAATGCAGTCAGTCTGTACACCTGTTACGCAGAAGCTGTGTAAGTAACAAGTGACATAAATGAGCAACGCAAAGGGGAGAAAAACACTGGCATAGTTTTTCAGAAGTAATGTTAGAAGTTAGCATGCCTAACATCAGCAATAAAGAGGATAACTTTTCCCTCATTGAAGTGACTGAATTATTTTGGCCACAGTTTTCCAGAATAATTACTCTAAGAAGCAGTAAGAATGGAAAAATCTTATTGTGAGTGAATTTAGCCCGATAAATTTAAGATGAGTAAACAAAAGCAATATTGCCGAAAACTTTGGGAACTTCTAAATGATTTTTTCTCCCTAGTCAAAAGTTGTACCGACATCACAAGTAACTTCAGCAAGGTTTTCTCTAAAGCAGCAACTCAACATGCAGCCACTGATGACAGACTTTAGGGATCTCTTTTCCTCCTCTGTGTATTTAAGCCTTAAAAATAAGAAGAATAAATCATAAGAGAGAGAGCAAATTGTTAAGAAGCACCCAAGACAGCTCTGCAGAGGAACCAGCGCTGTGCAGCTGTGCGTTGGAATCTCCTCCTGCCATGGCCACCTTCCATCACAGGCTGGTGATACACTGTGATCAGAGCAGGGAAAGGCACAGCCTTCAGGCAAGGCTGGTGAGAAGCACACCACCACCCCAACACCAGCAAAACCACTGCTAAGAATCAAATGGAGTAAGAAGGGTAGGGGAAAGGAACACAGCAACGTACAAAAATCAAAAAGATGCAACACTAAGGCAGGCAATAGGTTAAACTTGCTTGTATGGGGAAGAGGGAAAAAAAAAAAAAAAGGGAGCATTGGTACTGAGATAGGGTCAAAGCAATTCCTAAATTTCTGTTCAGCCTTTTTTGAAGTCTAGCAGCAATGCAGGGGTCGCACTTATTTGGATTACAACCACCAAAGATCCAGGATGCAGCAGCTACACTTCCTTTTGCAATGTTTCATACCATTTATCACCAGCAGCTTACATGCCAGTGAATAAATTCAGTTACTCAGAACATAATAATGACTGCTTACCTAATCTAAACACATTTAGGGAGAAGAGAATTACGTTTAAAATGATTACACATGTACCAATGGAAGCAGTACTTCCGCTGAAGTGATGCCAGAAGTACGATGCACAGCTTTGCATCCAGTACTCCTACTGTCGGCTTGAGACCACGCCCCAAAACCAGAGTTCTTCCTACTAAGGTGCATTAAGCAATCCCAGCATTGTAGTATGTTAATAATCCCCCAATCTCATCACCTAGCTCTCAGACTCATCACCTCAGTTTCAGAACTGGCCCTGTCAGAGCTCTGCCTCCTTCAGCTACTTCCAGAGCACAACAATCTTTCAGGGTCTTTTTTCATGGATAAGTTGCTGCACACATTCCATTTGGATATGGTCACAGCCCAGTTACCCACACTTTCTGTTCTTGAGACTGGATTTTTGGTGAGAAGTTTGTGTGGACCTCGAAGCCATTCAGAGTCTCAGATGCGGCAAGGGGCTTTCACACAATTACAGACAAATTTAAATGTCTCTGAAACCCAGATTTATAGCGAACAACGTTCAAACACGGTAACTGATTCACAGCACGAGCTGCCAGGTCTCAGATTTACCTTCTGCAGTACAGGTGGGTGGGCCCATCAGCACATACAAGCCCGACCTGATGCAGTCCCAGGCATCGTGCTAGCTCCCACGGTCATGCTTAAGAAATGAGCAGCTGTGTGAATAGATTCCATACCCAGAGGGAGCAGAAGTCTCCAGTACTACTGAGCAGCTATTAATTGAAGTTTCATTACAGTTTTCTGTCTGCACTTAGATGTGAGGCGCAGAATGCTCCAAAGAAACAAGACTGCAAAGATTAAAGAAGTTCTTAGTGTTAATAACAGTATTCTGTTACGGAATGCGTTTGACTGCCCTTCAAAAACCTTCAATTCATCTGCAGCAGTGACAGTACCCAATGACTTTGGCCAGACAACTGTGATAATCAGAACCACCGAGCCTCACTGCATTCAAACTTGCAGAAACACTCTGGCATGAATTCCAGCTTCAGGATCACCTATTTGACAACAAATGGCCTACAACTGCTGGAAGTTATTAAGGAAGAAGGCTTGCCAAATTCCTATGAAAAACTGTATGCATTGCTTTTAGCACAGCTCCCATTCCATCTCCAAAAGCGAGTCATTCTGCGCTTAATTCCGTATACTGCAGGTACAAAATCAGTTCAGTGCATATACTCCTCTCATTAATCGAGGAACTGCACCACCAAGCCATGGCACCTGGTTTCTTGGGGGCCATCAGACTCCAACACATGCTCACTCATCAGTACTGGGCTGCTTGTGTATTTTAAATCAACACATTAACTAACAACATCCACTACTGAACAGACTGATAACAAACAAGAGTCACCCCAAAACGATACCGATGCAGTGACACAGGTTGTGAAACACTTCTCTGAACAGGTCAATACACCAATCTGAAAGAGCATTGAATAAAATAACAAAAAGATGGATGTACAAAAGTAGAAAAACAGTACAGCAGTAATTACTGAAAAAGCAGAATGTTAGTTCTGCGAGTTCTTGCTATTTTGATAAAATTAATTCTGAAGCCAAAACAAAAGAAAAATACATCATTCTGTTTAACAAGAGGCAGCGCCTGCAGCATTTTGCTGGCCTGCCTGATAATGTCTGTCTGGTGATGGAAGCCAGCCCTGGCTCTCAGGAAGAGTTAGAGAAGGCAAGGGGAAATCATAGTAAGTTCTTTCTCTGCTGTTCAGCTTTTTTGCATACTTTGAAGTTCTCATGCAATCAGGTTGCTCACAACAAATAGCAAACCTGTCTACTCCTGCCTGTCTACCTCTACCTACACCTAATCTTAGAGGAAAGACAAATTCTTTCCTACTTCTGTATTGACAGTGGAGTCTAATCTTGTATAAACCTGTCACTTCTGCTTCCAGAAGATAACAAAAAGCAGCAAAACTTCATCTCCTTCAAGCTGAAAAGCTCTAGTAAGGCTTTCATAGCAACTCTGCATATTCTTGTATCAGCTCTGCAGCCTGACAATGCCAGTGTACTGTATTTGTCAAAATTACTGTCATTGCATCGAACGCGACTCTGATGATGGTGGGTTCTGTACTACCTCCCTGAAAATAACATACTGAGGAGAGCCCCACTACCTCGATGTGACAATCTGGAGGAGGATTCCGTGAAGAAGTTCTTTTTGTGATTGAGAAATGAATTGCATGCAGTCTGGAACAGATGTAACAGCAGCACACAGGTCTCGCATCATGGTGCGTTCCCCTTTTCTGCAACTGTCTACCCTTTCTTCTTCCTTTCCTCGTATGAAGCATAACATGTTTTATGCTGATGTCACACTAAGTGTCCTTAAAAATAACCATCTTTCCTGGATCCTCTTCTCCTGAAGACCGTATCACATGGGAGTCTTCCAAACAGACACCTAAGCAGGCCAATGTCTGCCCTCCTGCAGTCCAGGGCTGTCATTCTCCTTTTTGCCCCACTGCCTCTTCTGGGGGCCCTGCATTCAATCCCCTGATGGTCACTGCAGGCAAGGCTGCCCCCCAGCCTTCACACCTGCAGACCATACCTCCTTGTTTGTGGCTGTGAGGCCCAGCAGGAGTGCCCCCCTCGTCAGCTCCTTCATCACCTGGGTCAGGAAGCTGTCATCGATGCACATCAGAAACCTCTCAGAATGCTTGTGCCCTGCTGAGCTGTCCCTCCAGCAGGTAATGGGGTGGGTGATGTCCCCCCTGGGGACCAAGGCTCCTTCCACTTATCTGAAGGAGACCTCATCTTCCTCCTCATCAGGTGGCTTGTAGCAGACACAACATCTCACGTTGCTCCGCCTGCTGTCCCTGATGCACAGGCTCCCTGCTGGCTCCTCTTCTACCCCACGGTAAGGTTCTGTGCATTCCTGCTGCTCTCCCACCCAAAGGGCAGCTGCTTGCATCCAGCTGGACCTTCCTGAGGAGCCTGTATCCATCCACAATGCAGCCACCACCACCTCCCGGTGGTCCCAGCGAGACAGCAGCCCCCCTGCTGCAGGCAGACCTCCAGCTCCTCCCATCCGCTCCCACCCCCAGTGGGGGCATCCAGGCACTCCGCAGAGGCACTCAGTTACGACATCTCACCAGAAACATCTACGAGAGCTTCCCCGGTAACACTCACAGAACACAACAAAACCCAAGGCAAATAGGTAGCATTGTCTGATCGATCTGACTTCCAAGTGCATTATTTGGTCTCCTGTTAATGAGCCTCAACATCAGCTGCTAGCTACTCGAAAGCATGTGACCCGCAGCATCTATGTATGGCTAAAGAATCTGTTTTGGCACCCTAAGCCCGCTGTTCTCCTGTGTTAGGCCAGAAGGAGACACTGACAGTAAGCGAGCAGCCAGGCACACACCGGCCTCCTGGCACTAACCTGCCACGCAGCCAGCTATGCACCAGCAGCCCCCAAAGTAGCCCCCGGCTGGACACGCTGCTGCTCGAATGCAGTCAGACAGAGCAATCCCTGTCAGTCTGCCTCTGCCAAAGAATCACTTGGCTAAGGATGACCAAAATAAGTGATAAAAATAACTTCGATAATAAACTTCCTTTACTGATTACTAATACGATTAAGGAGTTTCTTTAAAAAGCAACCTCTCCCCATCAGCTGTTGGATACAGTCCTGGAACCAGATTTTCTGAAATACAGCCACAGCTTTTACATGATAATAACCAAATCATGTGTGAGTGCTGATAAAGTACATTCATCTTCCCACTTTATTCAGCCCATGGCATCCAATGACCAGAAAAAGCCAGTTTCTGCTATTTGAGTTTAAAATGCACACGGATAAGACCTGTTGGTTCTGCGACGCTGAAGAAACAGTGGCTTTGAACCAGTAAAATCCTGTCTACATGTACTACTTCCTTTCCTTTAAAGGAAATAGATTCTGATAACACTTTCCCTATCAGATCAGCTTAAATTTAGTTTTCAGAATTTTTATTCAAGTAAAGCATTTAATTTCAGTTTCTTCCCCAAAACATAAACAATTTAAAAAAAAACTGCTTTGGAAAAAGGAATCTTGTCCACTGTTATTCAGTGTATTAAATGTAAAAACTAGATCACATAGCAGAGGTGCCATTACCCAGAGGTACAATTATACGTAAAACACAGCAGTCTGGCGCAAAGTCATACAGTGTTTTAGAAGCTACCAGAATAACATTTTTAAAAATACATAAATATTAGTTTTGCATTTCAGTCTTCAGCAGTTTCCAACTTGCTGAGTTAAGTACAGTACCATAAAATTAATTCTTCCTTCTGCTGGACAAATCAGATATTTCCAGGAAAAAAAAAACAAAAACAAAAAAAAAGGCAAAACATTACAGAAGGCAGGAGGCTCTCTTAGATGCAGCTTATAAGAAAATGGCTGCCAAAGTAAGGAAGCTGCTGTACACACCCAGAGAGGCGAGACAAAGACGTACACCAGCTGGAAAAGAAGCTCACATTAATATTTCTATTTTCAAAACAAAGTAATAATTTCCTACAGAACGAGGAAAAAAAGAAAAAAAGGGAAAAAGCGCGCATTGCCTCGTTTAGAAATTCTGCAACAGGAAGGACGGGTGCCCAGTGGTCATGCTGCTAATGTAAAACCCCAAAGGATTAAGCTTGAACCATTTGGGGGCAGGGTCTCAGACATCACCAGGGTAAGCAAAGGGTCCAGAGACAAACGCTGCTTCAGCACAGACCTCGGCTCTCAGAAGATGCCACACAGCCAGCCTTATTCTTACCAGTCCGCATGGGCACACCCAGACTTCTCAGAGCCAAAGCGCCTCATGGCAGCAGTACTCCCTGCTTGGCACGGGCAAGGGAAAGCTCCGGGCTGAAACCTGCAGACACCCAACCCCTGCCAGCCACAGCCAGCCTTCCCCAGCTGCTGGCGCTGCAGAAGGCACCGGAGCTGCGGCTGGTGGGCACTGCCCTCACCCGCCACAGAGCCAGGCTCTCGCCCTCACCCGCAGCCACCCCAGTGTCTGTCATCCCCCAGGCAGCAGCCGATCTGGCCCGCGGGGATGGCTGCAGACAAGTGTGGGAAGAAGCATTTCTTAAGCTCCAGCAGCTGCTGCCGCCATCCTCCCAGAAAAAAACGATGACAGGTTGGAGAGCAGCTGATCCAATGCCACCATTGGACTGCTCCTGCTTAAACCAAGTCAGGAATTCAGCCATCAGGCCCCTCCTCCACCATCTTCGTGCAAAGCTGAGGGTGACAAACATGCCGACGTGACAGCTTTCTTCCTGCCATCCACCAGCGACAGCCACCAGCATATATCAACCCATGGAAAATGGTCTTCAGGCTCAGCACACATCGGGCTACGCAGGACAGGGCTTTTTAACTCACCTTAAAGATTGATGCATTTTGCAGGCACAGTATTTCCACCACGAAATTAAACGAAAATTGAAAAACAGCCAAACAGCACACAGGCTACAGGGTAACAAATGTCAAGTCAGGAACTGGAGACTCAACTTTCAAAGCATGCATCAGATTTGTCACTTGACATGATGCATGCAGGGATTCCTTTTTCCAAAGCTTTGTAGTTCTAAATTCGGCTTTCAGCATCAGTCTAGTAATGCAATACTGGTATACAGCCAAAATAATAAAGTAGATTTCAAAACAAAACAACAAAAGTGAACTTTGAAAGAAACATTTAAGTTGTCAAAAGCCTACTTTGCCATTTCACTCAACATTTAAACTTGCACATAGTGAGAAAAACGCAATCACAACACCCGAAATATCGTTCAGCTTTTTCAATGCCACTAATGCAGCTCAACAAGCCAGCTGACAGACACTCAGGTCTCCACATAACAGCAAGAATCATTATGAACCCTGTGAAGTCATTGCTTATTAAAGTATGGCTTGGATAATCAGAAGTAAAACAGATCTTGCCTCTATGTTGCTGAGCTTCAGAAAAGTACAGCACCCAGCTTCTGGAGGCAGAAAGTCGAGGACAAGTATCCCAAGCCTGAGGGGCCTTCCACCATCACAAGAACACATCAGCAGCATGCAGCCAAAAGCCAGAGTCCTGCCCTCCACCATAATTACATCCCTCACCTCACAGCTGCCCGGACCAGCTGTACAAATCAGCCCTGGGAATCGGTTTTGCTGAGCCCTAACCCAAGACGAGGAGCAGGCTGAGCCAAATTTCAGGAGCAGCCCATTCTTCCATGCTGGATGACTATGACTGTGCAAATGTGCTTCTAAATGCAAATTTAATCTAAAATGGCAACCGTCAATGCTCTTCGGAGTTGCCAGCAAAGCAATAACTGGAAAAAAGCACAATACCCAGCAAAATAAACTGTTATTGGTTTTGCCTACGCTTTTCCTCCCCTGGGGCCACCTTCCTACACAAACCTTATTAGAGCGTAATCTAACATGCAAAAGGGATGGCTTAAACTGAAAAACGGTAGGCAAAAGCATTGTTTGCTTATGTACACTGCAGCTCAAGCAACACTGATAGATCATGTCTTAAAGGAAAATAAAAGAATTTTGTGTTTTGGCAGTGTTTAAAGAAACACAGTGCAAACTGACCCACAAAGATGCTGAAGATTATATTCTTCAGTTTCAAGAAGGCCGGATAACAGTGTGGGATATGTGTCTTCAGAACCAAAGGCCATCTCAGCTTTTAGAAACGTCATATTACCTGTGCTGTTCTCAAATTAATCTCAAGTGTTCAGAAGGAAAATTCCATCTCATGGAAAACAAAACTACTTTGCTAAGCTCTAGCTTTTAAAAGTACTTTCAAGAAAAGGAACACAGAGTAAATAGGAGTTAGCTCTATGTGTTTAACTGTTCTTCCTCCGACCGCTCCCCACACCTTCTGAAATAAAATGTAAACCACCTCCAGAAAACCTGCAAGTCAGCAGAATCAGAACAGTGAGAAATCCTGCCCCAAGGATGACAACATTTTTCAGACTTCTGCCTGAATGATGATCTGTAGATCATCTTTCTGCCCACCCTCTGATACGAAGGTGCTAGAGCTTACACAACACAGCTGGCATAGCCTTGCTAAGTTAGCTCACGGCCAAATCAATTGATACATGAGCTGCAGATGATATGCAGTCCCAACTGCCGGCAAGCACGTAGCTGACTCAAAATCAAAGCAAGCTTTTCCCCTTCTGGACAGGCTACATGGAATTGTCGGCACTCAGAGGCCAATAAAAGCACTATTTGATAAAGCACTGGACACCACCTTTTAAATCTCATTAACAGGCACTAACAGCCAGCAAGGCATAACAGCAAATTAAATAGTAGAGAACCTCTTAAGATTTTAATGCCAAATCATGTCGTCCTGATCTATAGTCTTGACGGAGTCACTACTCATCAGAACAGAGTCTAAAGGCCATAAAGCCTATTAAAGAAAGAGGACAGACAGTTTACTGAGAAATGCCTCCGTTCTCCCCCTGTGCTAGGAGGGACGCAGAACAAAGGCCAGCCAGCGCTCGCCGCTGTTTAAGCATTCAGCTACCTCTGGTGAAGCACAGCACGGAAGCCTCAATGACTACTCGGTGACAGCTGCTCGGAACAGGTCTGTGCTCTTTCTTACCACGGTTAAAGCAGCTCACCGGGCATAGTAATGGCAGACCTACTAACATGCTCTCAGGCAAGCCGCAACTTCTTCAGTTCCAGGCTGACATTCACGCTACGATGGATACTTCGAAGGGCGCTATCTTCACTAAAGCAACTGGCAGAGGATAAAGTTGCAAATACCCTGTCAGCAAACACACACCTCGTTTTCTCTGCTCTGAACACTCCTCTGGAATTAGGAGCGTACCATGACATCTAGCTTAATCCTCCGTGTGCAAAAAAAAAAAAAACACG
>VXAV01008794.1:72484-91963 GCA_013399715.1 Alectura lathami | reverse complement strand
GGGCTGCTGCCGGCCTCACGGCTGCGAGCGGGGCGAGGCCGCGGGCGGGGCGGTGCGGTGCGGTGCGGTGCTCTGCTCTTCTCTGCTCTGCTCTGCTCTGCTCCGCTCCTTGCTGGCGTGAGAGCACGAAAAATGGTTTGGGGTTCGCAGGCAGTGGGTTCCTCGCCCCTTTTCTCCTCCTGTTGTTTTATGAAAGAGATGCATGTATGAAGGAGGTGTGTATTTAGTAGGTGAGGGTCTCTCCCGCTGCAGGATCCCACCGGAGCAAGGCCTGGTTTTTGGCAAACAGCACTGCTAACCTGGTGGTGGCGGACAAATGCGAACAGTGCTCTCGTGGTACTTTTTACCAGAGCTCCTTGTGATTTGTTAAACCTCCGCATATTTAGCAACAAAAGCATTTCAAGAGCTTTTCTTTAAGACTTCATTTGTAATTACTTTTTGAGATCCTTTATTTGTCTTGGTGGTGGCAGTCTGCCATGAGCAACTAATAAAAGTTTTCAAAATAAACTACAATACACCTTACCGAGATTATTTTCTTTTATAGAGAAGTGCGTTCACTCGTATTTTGTTGTCCATGGAATTGCTGTTACAATCACAGAACCTCTGGGAATGTAACTCAGAGCGAAACAAATTGCTAAAGCTTAAATTTGACCTGTGATTGTTATCGTGTTGTGTTGCCTTAGCACAGGACAAACAGATCCAGGTGCTGCATGCCCAACAGCCAGCGTGTAAACCGTGACAGAGACGTGCTTTAAATCATCTTTTAAGGCAAAAGGCTCGGAATGTACAGTAATTACAGCTACAATTTTTTCTGGATAGTTCAACACTCTGCTGAAAATACATTTCAAATTTGCCTTTGATCTGTAGAGGTTATGCTTGTGAAATTACAGGCCCTGCCAGAAGGACCTGGTTTGCCACCATGTTGCAGAGTCCTAACCTCTGCGAATTGTCCATTAAATCTTTGATATAGAACTTCAGTGAGCCAGGGTTTGCAGTAGCTACCAAATGCTGACTGTTTACCTAACTGTGTGGCTAGCGAAGCAGAAGTTCACTTCCTTTCAGGATATTTCTGTACTCGGACTGCAAATTCAAAAGCAGAGGCCTAGGATAATTTCATCTTTCAGCAGGAAAATCCTTTATAATGAAACCATAAACATAACTTTTATCCCATGCTTGCAATGTAGTGGAGAGCTTTGTATTAGAGGAGCATTTTGTTTGGTTTGGTTTGTTGTTTCTCTTTGAAGTTTGTGGTTATTTTTCTTAGAAAACAGAGCAGGACATAGCTTCAGTTTACACATCTTTAAGGGTCTACAACATGTTGAGCTGAGCTAATTGCCAGATTTCCCATTATAGCCAGTTGAGGTTTATTTCTGCAGTTTGTGGGATCAAGGATGAGATCCGTCTGGCCAAACGCAACGCCTGTTTCAGGGTGAGGTGAATCACAGCCTGAGCTCCAGCCAAGGGGAGAATTAGACCTACTAGCTCGGCGCTAACCACTGAGTGAACAGTTATTAGTGCCAGGAGACTAGCTCAGATGTAGACGAGTAGGTAATTAATACCCACAACAGAGCAGTCAAATCCTTCCCCAGATGTCTTCGGACTGAATCCTGTCCTGGAAACAGACGTACTGTTTAGTTTTGGTCCGCCAAGGTGCCATTGACTGACTGTGTCATCTCATTGCTTGTCTGGGAAGTGAGGGAAATGAGAGCTGGCTCATAAAGCTAGTACACAAGTGGCTCTTCTACAGCAGAGCTGAAAGCACCGCCTGGCTCTTGTGGCTGGTGTATGAACATCCATTGTGCATCTACATGTGGACAGCTTATCTTAAAGGATGCCCAGTGCTGGGTCTTGCAGTTGTGAGCATACAGGGAACTGGTGTGCTGTTGTCATTGCCACCATGGTATACAAGTGCCTTCATAAATTTATCTTACTTACATATTGGAAAAAATAAAAGAAAAACAAGCCTATGCTATTTTGCTGTAGACCTACAGCTCCAAATGCAAGTCTGTTCTATCATCTCATTCCTATTTAGGATTTCTTTTACAAATTATATGCTAAATGTATTAATTACAGGTTTGCACTATGTGTTCTTGTGCCAACATTGGTTTCTCGTTTAAATATTTTCCTCATTGTTTATCTCTTTGATGTATTTATAGGCAATTAGCATACATTCTCTTTCAATATTGGCCTTGTTAGCCTAAACAAAGTAGAGCTCCTCTAAACAGTTCTCATAAACTGTACTTCCCATTTCAATAGTCATCATGGTACCCTCTTTTTTCACCTATTCCACATTAGTTCATATTTCACTGAATCACAGAATTGTAGGAGTAGGAAGGGACCTCTGGAGATCATCTAGGTCCAACCACCTGCTGAAGAGAGTTCCCTTGGGTGGGTTACAGAGGAAAGCATCCAGACAGGTTTTGAATATCTCCAGAGAAGGAGACTCTACCACCTCTCTGGGCAGCTTGTTCCAGTGCCCTGTCACCCTCAAAGTAAAGAATTTTTTTCCTTGTTTCATATGTGATCAGAATCTTAAAGTGTCCCTCAGAGGTAAGCTTGCTGTATCGCTTAGAGTTCTTCACCTCTGCTGGCAGTGTTCCTACTAATGCGTCTTAGGTTACGTTTCCTATGTTATTGTAAGCTTGTAGGCACCGTGTCTATATTTAGCTCCTTTTCCATATCAGTAGTTCTGCAAGGGCAGCAATGATAGGAATTTTTGCCTCCAGACAGTGATACACTGAACACTTTCAGTTCAGATTCTTCAGTACTTCTGAGAACGACCAAGCAAACTTGGCCCTGAGTGCAGCAGCCATGTCTTCCTCACTCACACATTATTAGAAGAATGGAAATTTAAACACTAGCTTAGACACAGCTATGCATGACCAAATTCCAGGAGGAATTCCAAAAAAAGAGAGGTGAGAGCTACACTGCAGTAAGCTCAGATATCAGAGAAGAGTGTAGAGGTACCACCTTAGCTTCAGATTCAGCTTCCAAAAAGACTTCGGTCTCTTTCAGAAGGCCAGTCAGGGGCGTTTCTCACTTTTAGTTGGTATGAAAGAGGGGCCTGCTAGCAAGTTCTGACTTTGTGACAGATTATGAAAGCCCAATTTCCCTACCAGCTGTAGGAGTGCCTAGAGACAACTTAAGGATTAGTCTTTGGTTGCATAAGGCAGCATTTTCAAAAGAGGCAAGAGAATTGGGATTTGGGTCTAAGGTTTGGAAAGGTCCTGAATTTCAGAATCCAATCTTTCTGCCAGAATCTATCAAGGCCTGTTGTGGAAGAACTGGAGGACCATATACACAGGTCCCAGGTATGCCACTGTATGTGAGGTTGTCTCTTTCCTTGTGTGTGGTGCTCGTGACTGGCCACAAAAGGAACTCTAGTCTAGTCCCTTCCGATGCTCAGGCCCTAGCTGTCATGCAGCTCCTTGTGTGACAGGGATAACTGCGTTATGACCATCTGAGAGGCACAGATTGATCACAGGATATATGTTGTAAAATGCAATGGGAGTAGGATTCTTGCCCTTAGAACAATTCATGTGGCCAGCAGTCACCCCAGGTAAAGAAGGCTGCCAGAAATGAACCTATAAATGGCTTTGTAAACAGTTTAGGCAGGCCAAATAAATACGTGTATTTTAATGTAGAGGATCATCTAAACTGAAGCACTCAAAAATCAGTAGTCAGAAAGTGTAAATCCTGGGATCCAGACCTTGGCAATACATCCTCCTAGATGTTTGCAAAGCTGTGCAAATCCCTAATTTGGGTCAGAAGTGTCATAAAAGGACTAAGTCGTGTAAAATGATCAGAATTTCATTAACATTTCAAATGCTTTCCTTCACCATTCGAATCCTTGTCACGATGACTAAGATCTTTATAGGAAATCAAAACCTGTCCTCTGTCTTTCATGTTAATAATGAACATTGGATAAAGAAGGATTTCCCAAAGTGGCATTTTAATTAATACACTTTGCACTAAAACTAGCTTCTGGGAATTCAGATATGCTTGCACAGGGGGAGTTTAAAATTGAAATATTCCTAATAAGCTTTTCTTACAATTAACACTAATTGAGGACTACAGACAAGAGTGATTACTCTCCTAGTAGAATAATTCCTCAGTTGAATTACTACAAGAGTGCCTTTTGTTCTTCTTTTGTGGATTATAGACTTGATTTGTATTCAGAACTCGTGTATCGTGATTTTGCTATCAATCCTTCTAGCAACCCAGGTTTTTTTTTCTTTTTTTTTTTTTTTTCAGCACATTTTATAGTTTTGTTTGCTGTGGGACTCCCATATCAGGCAGAAGACCAGAGGCCACAAAGAAAATTGGTGAGCAGCACTGGAGTGAACAGATTTTGCTCATGAATTGCTCAAACATGAGTTGATCAATGTATAAAACTGAGTCTAAACTGGATGTGTTAGAGCAAACGAGATGTAACAATGCCCTGAACACCAATACAATAACAGTTTAAATTGTAGTTAGATATATTTTGCTGAGCCAAGTAGTCAGTAATAGGAGGAGGCCAGAGACTGTGACTTTAACTGAGTCTGTAATTCTTCAGTTGGACACCAAACAACAAAAGAACTGCTGTTTTTTTCCATCAGACACTCTTCTGCTGATATCATGCCATACCTTCATGATCTGTAAACCTTCACTGCCACCAAAACCAGTTGTCCTCTCATGACCACCATTTCTCAGCTCTTCTTCTTGTGCTGGCCTAGGTGTTGCTGTGCTCGGGTGGGCTGGGGATTTATCCAGTCTGGATTGCCTGAGTGATACTCAGCTCTCACCTGATCTGAGCATCTCCTTGGTTCCCTGTGTGGCTACGTGAACTGTGCCAGCAATAGGGAGAAGATCTGCATCAAAATCAGAATAGGTAGCCAGAGACTTTTGGGAAACAGAACTGCCACTTCCATTGGTAGTTTGTGTTAGCTTAAAGAGAAGATAAAATCAGGAGTTTCTTCAACTCAGTCTGTGTAACACAGTGGCAAAGTACAGCGGTTCTTCTATGTCGATAAGCCTGAGGATTTGCAAAAGGACTGCAGGCTTCTCATCTCCTGCCTCTGATGTTACCAGTCCTTCCTGATCTCTCATTTTTTTTTTTGTTTGTTTCAAAAATAAATAGCCCTTCCGTGTTAAAATGCCTTATCTTTTTCTGATCCAGAAGCACAAGAAACAGAGAACTTAAAATACAGCCCTGCAGGTAGGATTGGGCTGTGCTGTTTCAAAGGTGCTATATGGAACTTTAACAGGTCCATTATACAAGTCTCACTGGACTGATCTATATTTTTTTTTTTTTTATGAGCTCAAATCCTTTCGTGGTTTTGTAGCAGCCATTTTAAAAATAGGAGGAACAAAATGAGGAAAGGATACATTCCTGTTTCTTGCTTCTCAGTCTAGCTAAAATACGAAGTGTTGGGATTTACCCTTTCTCCTTCCTTGTCTGTTCAAGAAATCCTGACATTTTGCTTTCCCAGATAGATGAGTATTTAGAGACTGGACCAAAATAGCAACAGTGGAAAATGCTAAACTGTTAGAGCAGCAGGAAGTTTTGGAGAAGTATGTTTCTGAAACTGCTTCTGCCAGGCGTGTTCTCCCATCAGCCCTTCTCTGCTCCTCAGAGTGCTGCTACCCAGGGCAGAGAGTAGAAACCAGAGCTCCAGAAGAGAGTGAGACCAAGCCCTTGGTGGTTGGGGTTGTGGTTCAGAGTGCAGGGTCTGTCTCCTCTAGCCAAGATAACAGCTTTCTTCTTGTCCTGCCTAAGGTACGCTTGTGGTGCCTGTAAGGCTGGTACTGTAAAGCCTGCATTTCAGAATTGAAGAAACAGGAGGATTCTTAAGTTCTTTGCTTTCACTTTGCCTATATTTTATGTATTTGGTTATATCTTCTCTTTTAAAACAGGATTACTGATGTACTGCTCCCTCACTCCCCCAGCTGCACCTTTCTATCTGAAGGAGCCTTCATTAATGCGCAGATTAAAGCCAGTGCTCAGAATTTCAGTGATTCCAGATTCAGGCATTGAGCATAACATTCTGGTCTCTGTGTTTTTATGTTAAACTTTCAAAGGACACAATGTACACACTTTTTTATGTAATTTCTGCTTTTAGGTTCCGATTAGGGACATAGTTAAAGTTTCATAGACTGTAGTAGCTCTGCTGTTTTCTTATTTCTATACATTACCATTTGCAACCCCTACAGCAGTTTTCAAATGTTAGGATGCTTGTTAGTTTTCACAGCTCTTCTAGCAGGGTAGTTCTTATAAAAGTGAGTGGGAAAATCAGAGCATGGAATATGTAAGCCACGCATTGACTTCTGGTAAATCCCCTGCACCCTTTGTGTTTTATTTCCAACACACTGCCACTCTTGAGCTTGTTGTTTTAGGACAGGATCTTGTTTTCTATGGCATGGCAGAAGCCAGAAGTGAGAGATTACTGAGAAGCAAAGCAATGCTGTAAAGCTGATTTAACAAAGCCATTTTATATGGGTTTATTTGCAAAGCAGTTTATGTGTTTCTGTTCCCTAAGTGCTTGCTTAGAAAGCTGTCTTTTCTGGGTAGGCATCTAAAAACTGGCCGCACCTACGTATTGTACAAACCAATTGACCATACAGCTGGTGAGATACTCTACTCTCCTGGAATTATCCAAATGCCTTACTTGGCAGTTAAAATGTTCCTACATGTTACATGTTCTTATAGTCCTGTGGATAGAATGAGGTGGCTTCATCTTTTTATGAGATATGTTGTAACTGAGAAGTTAAAATGGGGATTACATTTTAATCTATATTTTTTTTTCAATCATGTGATTTTTCTAGTATTCTTTTTTTTTTTTTCTATATTTGGAGGAAAATGTTGTGTTAAATTATAGTAACTGGTTATTTAATACATTCAGAAATGAGCTTTCAGAATACAATATCTTGTTATATTGGTTTTCTTTTTTTTTCATTCACCACTTAATATACTCATCTTTTTGCAATTTTCTGTCTCAGAAAGTGATCTCATGATTTTTCTATTCTTAGATGAAAACCTAGACAGATTATGCAGTGCCATCCCTTATCACCTTGTGCTATGTGACTAAATTTACACATTTTCAGTTCTTTTTGGGAATATGTAATCATGGATTTGGTGATAAAAATTCTTCTTCAAACATTTTCACAGGGTGCTTTGGCAAAGAAAGAAAAATCTAAAGCAGTAGTCTAAAAGCACATTTAGTTTCATCTAATCCAAGTGTTGTTACATTGGATTTGCTCTTTTTACATCAAACAGAAAAAAGCCAACCAATGAATTCTCCAGGCCCTCTCCAGCTGTAGCTGACCTCCTGGGGATTGGCTCTCAAAGCATTTTTCCTTTCAAGGCTACAACCTCACCCCATATGTGTTTTTGTCTTTTCTCCCTTTATTTCCTCTTATGAAAAGTATTTTGTATTTCCCCATGGTGAGAATTGCTTCTGTATCATAATGATGTGTTTTGTTTTGTTTTGTTTTGTTTTCATTTTATTTTGCCTTTTTTTTTTTCCCACGTGACAGGTGTTTGCATGCCCCATGATGTTTTTCAGTACTAAGAAGTATCAGTTATTACATCTGCTTATGGTGCAGGATGAAAATTGGCTCTTCAGCCTTTCTGACAGTCAATTCAACAAGTTATTGCAATAAACAGCCTTTTTGGTATAAATCAGTATACTGAAAGTTACCAACAAACTGAAGGTCATTATGGTAAATGTAGTGGCCCTTGGTTTGAGCTGCGTTGAGATGGATTTCTCTGTAAAAGTTGTCTTTTCCATGTAGTTAGACACTTGGTTAAAAAAATCGATTTCACTGCATGATACGATCCTATTGATACTTGCAGATTCACGTGACCATTTACTGAAGAGTCTTGACACATGTGGCACAGACTAGATTGTAAAACATAATTCATGAGGACGAATAGTTGCTGAGTGACTTCAATAATTACTGTAAGTTCTAACATAAAAAAAAAAAAAACAAAAACATGCAATGTTGTGCTTTATTTTTTAATTTAGATTTACCGTATGGTGTGATGTTTTATTTTCCACATCTTCATAAGAAGTTACCAAATATACATGAGTTACAACAAGAAGCACTGAAAGGTTAGACAATGCTTTCAGTCTGGGCAATGGGCCCACCATACTGATGGCAGCATACTAGACTAATTCAACAACTTCTCTGTGGCATACTTCATTTTTAATCATATAAATCATAGAATCGTAGAATCAGAGAATCATAAAGGTTGGAAAAGACCTCTAAGATCATCTAGCCCAACCATCAACCCAACACCACCATGCCCACTGAACCATGTCCCTAAGTGCCACATCTACACGTTTTTTGAACACCTCCAGGGAAGGAGACTGCACCACCTCCCTGGGCAGCCTGTTCCAATGCCTGACCACTCTCTCAGAGAAGAAATCCTTCCTAATATCCAATGCCAACCTCCCCTGGCACAACTTGAGGCCATTATCTCTCGTCTTATCGCTAGCATAGAATCATATAGAATCATAGAATCATAGAATATAAAATCATCTAATCAATAACAGAGGGGACTCATGCTGGCACAAAACAATTTTCAGAATGTATTCATAGGTAGTTTTTGTCATTTGGTCAATCTGTAGAATTTGTAGGTGCAAAAATCTTTGATTATTTGATTCCTTGGATAGCATTTGATTAGACATAGCTGAATGTTTCAGTCTGTCTTGATAACTGTGAAATTTCTTACTGATTTAAAAGATTTACAAATAATGATCTTGAAAGTGAAATCAGCTCACGGTTTCTATTTTTATCCTGTACTGTGAGATGCACTTTGAACTCAGAGCCTGAATTAAGCTGATTTTTGCTCTAAAGTATTCAGCCTAAAAAAAGGTATTTGGATATAGAAGAATGTTGTTCTATTACCACAATAATGGCCGGCAGCTAAGGAGATTTTTTGATCTGAAACTATCAATGAAGCTGGCAATGTAAGACTTGGAAAGGGGAATTGGTTTCACACAAAACATCATATGTAGAATTAAGAGTTGAAATTGTGTTCCCTGACACCCACTCTTTGTCCTGGCATCACAAGCATATTCCTTTTTGCATACAATATGTGGAATACCTGGTGTAAAATAAAATAATAATAATAATAATAAAAAAAAAAAAACTGTGAGTTTGACGTTCATACTATGTACCAAAGTGGATTTTGGGAAGACAATGTTGCACATTGATTATAACACGTTTAATGATTGAAGTATGGTGTGTTTTGGTTGGTTAGTTTGCTGGATTTGGTTTTATTTTTTCTCATACCACTTCTGTGTTATTTTTGAGGATTTTGTTGATTTTAATCAGGATTCAATTTTATTTTCTCAAAAGCGAATATAAAAATATTGATAAAGTAAAATGTGCAGGACAAAATTCCTCTAATAGGTGTTTTTTTATTTCATGTGTGTGTACATCCAAATCACTTACATCTTTTTAATCTCTAACCCAGAAACACATTTTAAGTGATCAGTCGCTTTTTGTGTCAATTTTGGAAGGCTATTTACATCTCAAATGTATCAGATGGTGCCAAGTATTGTCAATAAAAATGTAAAGGAGTTATTCAGAGGTCAGCTATAGTCAATAAGAGAAAAAATGGATGTTTTGCTGGGAGACGCTTTCCCCCTCCTTATTGATTTGTGACTTTGATTTTTCTTTAGAAACTTTCCTTTTGAAGAATGAATTCTCTGAATGTTCTGATTCAAATTAAAAATGCAAAACAAAGAAATGAAACTGAGCTTCGATCCCAAATTTGCATTTTTGAATATGATTTTTGTGTGTATGCAATGGCTGCTAAGCCAGCACAAATCTTTTACAGCTCCAGGGTGCTGGCCTGTTCCAGTTCCTGACAAATTCACAATGCAGCATTCTCTTTCGTGGAATCGTAGAATCATAGAATGGCTTGGGTTGAAAGGGACCTCAAAGATCATCTAGTTCCAAGCCGTGGACAGGGCTGCCAGCCACTAGCTCACCAGATCAAACTGCCCAGGAACCCATCCAGCCTGGCCTTGAACACAGCCAGGGATGGGGCAGCCACAGCTTCTCTGGGCAGCCTGTGCCAGCGCCTCACCACTCTCTCAGGGAAGAATTTCTTCCTGATGTCCAACATAAACCTCCCCTCTTTCCGTTTGAGCCAATTCCCCCTTGTCCTACCATTATCCATCTGTGTAAAAAGGCGGCCCCCCTCCTGCCTGTAAGCTCCTTTCAAGTATTGGAAGGCCGCAATGAGGTCTCCCCGGAGCCTTCTCTTTTCCAAGCTACACAATCCCAACTCCCTCAACCTTTCCTCACAGGAGAGGTGCTCCAGCCCTCTGATCATTTTGGTGGCCCTCCTCTGGACCCGCTCCAACAGCTCCACATCCCCTCTGTACTGGGGGCCCCAGGCCTGGACACAGTACTCCAGGTGAGGCCTTCCAAGGGCAGAGCAGAGGGGGACGATCACCTCCCTCTCCCTGCTGGCCACCCCTCTCTTGATGCAGCCCAGGATGCCATTGGCCTTCCTGGCTGCAAGAGCGCACTGCCGGCTCATGGCCAGCTTTTCGTCGGTCACAACGCCCAAGTCCTTCTCTGCAGGGCTGCTCTCAAGGAGTTCTTCTCCCAGTCTGTACACACACCTGGGATTGCCCCGACCCAAGTGCAGCACCTTGGGTGTTGGGTATTCACTTTTGGGTGAATAGATTTCTCTTCTTAGGTCATCCAGTTTCCCTTTGTTCAGACCGTGGATGTGTTCTAGTGATAGTCCAGACAAACATCTTCCGATAACTTGGACCTTGGATCTGAACTACCACTGTAACTCTTCCCAGTCATGTGTTTCTATGCAAGTCTTCCATAGAAAACTCCAGTGCCATTTCCACCAGCTGTGTGTAATCATCCGTTATCTCAATCAGCCATCTCTTGTGTATTTTATCTTATACTTGAATGTATGCCATTCATTTAATATGCTTGCTGCATAAACATCTAGTAATTGCAAACAAAATGATTTTTTTTTTCTGTAAACAGAAACAAAAATTAGGACTAAATGCTGCCACTGTCATTCTTCGAGAGAATTGGTTTTGTTGTTGTTGTTGCCATTTGATGGGCAGATACTATGTAGCTATTTTTGTATATGACAGATTTCTCAGTTCCAGTAGAAGGGCTCAGGTCACTGCCTGGTGTTTGTATGGATCATGTAACGATATATGGATATGGATATCTGTGGGGATACGGATCCTGGATATAGATCAACACGCAGTATTCTACTTATACAGCAATTTGCAGGACCTCTTTGTTCTTGTTGCTTGCAGTGTGAATTTGTACACCTGCATATTGAAATGACATAAGCACACCATTCAATACAAACGCTCCCCTTTTTTTGTTGCTTAAAAGAATCTATTTGTTTCCAGGTCCCATCACAAGTCTTCTGTTTGCAGCTTTAGAGCTCCAGCTGCTCCCAGTCTGAGGAAACACCACATTAACAGAAATACTGTTCAGTTATGAAACTTCCACCTTACTCCTACGGATCAGTACAGCACTATGAAGACAGCAGAGAGCCTGAAGTTGCATGCTGCTGTGGTACAGATGAGTAATGTCCGGATCCTGGTATCAGTAACTCTTTGGGAAGTGATACTGACAGAAACAAGGCTTTCTACAGGTGTAGCAAAACATGCAAGATGATCTGATTGTAGGACTTGGCAAGGAAATTATTTTGGCTTCATTTTCAGAAAGACAGGCGCTTCATTTTCCAGTACATTTAACTACTATCATTTTAAACAGACATTATAAAGCAGGAAAGGAAAGTCTTTTTTTTTTTTTTTTTTTTTTTTTTTTTTTTTTTTTTTTTTGTGAATGGAAGCACACGTTTTAAGGTATAATAAACTTCCTGGCCCAGCTGGATGCTAAATAATAAAGACTGGAAAGTTCTGTCCAACAATGAAGCAACACTAAGCAACTCAAAATGAACATGCGCTGTAACTGAATATTGGCACAATGAAAAAAAAAAAAAAAAAAAGAGCTTGTTGTGCTGTTTTCTGACAGCAACTCCCTAATTCCAGGAGTATTAATACTAAGAGGGTATTCCATGCTTCAGAGTATGTGAGAAGTATCAGTTTTATATGATTTGTTTCTGGCTATTCATTTATCTGCTACAAAGAAGAACAGTGGAGACTGAGAGCTTTTTTTTAAAAAAAAACTCTTTTAACAGCATTATGTTAATTCTTTGTAAAAGATCTGAATACACAGTAAATAATGCAGAAATGCTATGGCATTTGTTAAATGTATTTATTAGAGTTTTATTTCAGTTTCTGAACAGTGAAGAAGAGTATTAATCTATTACTCAGATCTGCCCTTAATTCTGCAAGAAGGCTTATTTTTTGCTTAGTTAACAATAACTGAAGAAATGTTATTTGTGTTTAAAAGGTGTTGACCTCAATGCTTGACTTTATGACTAAGGAAAGTTACACCCACATAATTGGTATAGAAAAAATGTGACCCTTTGTTACTGGTAGATGCTAACACTCTTTATCCTTTCATGTTTCCAGGATATGTTTCCAAAGCCCTCATTCTAAGATCTGACCTCACATTCTTGCAGTTTCTTACACTATTCTTTCTTTTTCAGACGAAAACGCCTCCTTCATTTCAATGATACTGCCTGAAGGAATTCTGCAAAAATGCTCCTATGCTTTTGTCAAATCTGAATTCCTAAAGGCCTGAAGGTTCATTTCAGTTGGGAAACTCATAAGTAGGAGTTGAGAGTGAAACACAGTGATGTGGTCAAATGTCAGCTCAAAAGTACTAATGCTCTTTACCCTAATAACCCTCCTAAAATTCTCGGCTGGCCTAGTTGCAATAATCATTTTCCTTCTTATGTAGGCTACTAGAATATTATATTAAACAGCAAAGGCTTTCACCCCCAGAGCTTCTGAGGAATGCAGGAAGGGATTACTGCAGTCTTGTCTTGTTTCTTCTCTGTTTAGTTAATCAATAAGACATTGTTACTTAGTGAGGTTAATTATTCTGTTTGAAAATCTCACTAAAATGTGCTGAAAAGCATTTATCACCAAGTACAATTGTTATGGCAGTAATAATTCTTCACCGAGAGGGTGGTGAGGTGCTGGAACAGGCTGCCCAGAGAAGCTGTGGCTGCCCCATCCCTGGCTGTGTTCAAGGCCAGGCTGGATGGGTTCCTGGGCAGTTCGATCTAGTGAGCTAGTGGCTGGCAGCCCTGTCCACGGCAGAGGGGTTGGAACTAGATGATTTTTGAGGCCCCTTCCAACCCAAGACATTCTATGATTCTATGATAATTTATTTTAGATTTTTTAATAGTCAGTCCTTCCAAGTTTATGAAATGGTCAGAAGAGGTGAAGGTAGCAGGTCTCTCACTAGAGCAGCCTTTTCCAAATGAAAACTTCCCAAAGTGGCAACAGTAAATAAAGCCTGTGCCACCACAGTGACTGCAAAACCTTCTAGTGTCTGCAAGCCTATGCCTTGAGAGGACATCCCTCCTGGGCAGCAGTGCTACCTCCCCTTTCTACTTGGTTCCCTGGAAGCCGAGCTCTTCATCATTTTGAGCAATTTCAAAGAAGGTACAGGGTACTGGTATGCAGGAGCAACTTTCTAAGTATTGCCCTTGATTCAATACAGTCAGGTAAAATGCTGTGTTAGACCTAGAGATTTTGAAAGTAAAAGTTTTCCTTAAAAAAAAAAAAAAAAAAANGAAAAAAAAAAAAAAAAAAAAAAGAGGAAGGACAAAAGACGGTGATATGATCTGTGATTGCCTTAATAGTTGTCCATCCTCTGTGTTGTCACATGCCATGTAGCACATACATCTGCTACATCTGCTATGTGTCTACATAAAAGATGACTGCAGTGGCTTTCCAAAACATTTACACTATCTTGCTTTCTAACTCAGCCTTGCTTGGTTTAAAACATGAGATGGGACAAGGTGAATTGTACAAGATGGAAAATTCATTCATGGCAATTCAGGAAAACAGAATTCTAACTGAACTGTGCAATTCTTGGCAGATGCTTCAGTCTGGGATTTTTGGCTCCTTCACATGTACCAAGGTGTTGCAACAGAAAGCCAAAAGCCTGTGTGCTGCTGGTAAGGTCCAGTCCCAGCTGGGGTGGAGGTGACATGTTCTGCAACCAGCAGGATTAGAGATAAAATTCAGCATTTCTAGTGATGGAAACAAGAGACACTTCTAAAAGAAGAACAAGGCTGTGAAGGGGGTAACAATTTTGCATGTACCAGCTGGGTGTTCCCACTCAGTCTGCCGCAATGTGGTTTCCTTTAGAAGGAAGTTACATCTGCTGGTCTAAAAACCTCCGTTCTGGACAATAAGAAAATCAGATGTACCGAAGACGGTACTTGTCCTCAGCAAATATGGGTAAGAAGTTCCAAAATACACCATGTCTCAGGCAGAGGATTTAGCATACGAGACCTTCTACTTTATCCCTCCCACTAAAAAAAGGTGAAGGTGAAATACAGAGGCAGCGTCACCCAGTTGCACGGGTTTGTTAGTCACCAGGATGAGTATGTACTAAAGATAAAACCTGGATGCATGTAGATGTCTGTTGCTGATACATACCCTTATATTAATTTAATTATATGCCATGTATTAAACACATGCATACAGTGGTCTTATTTTTCTCTTATGGAGACAACACAAAGTCCCTATTTAGCTGACCATTTTGTGAGAAGGTCTAACAGACTCAGGTTAAGATGAAAAAAAAAAAACCCTACGTATTGTATTATTATACCTCAGTATATTAGATGTCTGAGTTATAATAATACAACAATAATAACAATTTTATTCCCTCCTCATGACTCCTCAAATAACATTTCAAAGCTTAATGGCAAATAAATATGAAGGGAATCCAATAATCAAGGTTTTGACTGAAGTATTTTTGTTTGCTTGGTTTTATTTCCAGATTAGTGCTTGGTCTTCTGAACTCTAAGAACAACATGCTATTCTCAGATGCTGCCATGTGGCTGTCACACTGTCAGCAGTAATGATACTGTATTCATACGTTCAAGGAAAGAACTGAGCTCTGAAATACATTTTTTCAGGATTCTTCTAAACATATATCCTTGGAATAAAGGCATTTTGCATAAAAGGAACTCCACTGTTTGGCACAGACAACCTCCGCTCACCCTAGTGGACCTGAAGCAGCAGTTATGCAGTGAACGCTCCCTAGGAAGAAATACATCTTTATACGGATTTGAATCCTGCTAAAATATGAAGCTGATTTACAACATGGTCTTGATGCAGAAATTACCGGGTACAGTTGATCCCTACTCTCAAAGCCTGTAAGTGTAATATTCACTTCAGCACTGTTACTCTGGATTGACATCATAGGAACTGAAACTGCATCTACCCAAGGACAATGTGCTATAAAGAGATGGAGTCAAGGTAAAACTCCCACTTGTAATTCTCCTTTTTCGTAAAGTGACCACTCAGTGTCGATGCCTGACTTCACCAGTTTCTCTGTCAATAGTCACAGCTTTATGGTGTACTGCTTTATCATATATATTCCTATTTCTATGCATACACCTTTATAAGCTCTATTGTTTTATTTCTATTTCTTTGAAGCATATAGTGTTAGGGGAGAACAGGTCTTTATTTAGAAAAAAGTCTCAGCAAAGTGTTTGCTCAGAATACTGTAACAGCAACTCCCTGGGTCAGGAAAGGACTAGCACTAGTGGTTTTGTAGATATTTTCTCTCTCCTTTTTGTTTTTATTTATTTATTTTTTCCTACATTTTATACCTCTAGTTGTATTTTTGTCTTGATGTAAGATGTTCTTGAGTTTAGTATGAGCTAGGAACACCATGCATGAAAAACAATAATTAGAAAAAAAAAAAAAAAAGACAAAGAACCTAGGATAGGAAAGCAGTGGTGAAGTGCCAGCTTCAAAAGGATCTGTTCTTCACTGACCTCTCCGCAAATCAGCATGGAATATGTTTCTGGCCAGTAGTGGCTTGTGATCTGTCTTTTAAGAGCTGAAGAGTTAATAAATGTTTGGCTGTGTTCACAGGGAGGACACAGCTATTGCAATTCTCTGTCCTCCGACAATGCCCAGACCAGCTATGGGCTATGTGCGCATAAGTGGGGTCTGCAGAAGATGTGTGCTGAAGACTGAGCTAGCAGAGCTCGTACAGAACAGCACAAGGGGTGCTTCAGGCCTGCTTGTCAGGGATGCAAATCTCTCCCTGTGGCTTGGGGCTGCCTTCCTCTTCTTTGACTTCACTGCTCTTATAAGCATGTACCCTTTGGGTACTTTCCTTCAAAGATGAGTGTATCGGTCCTGCTCTTTTTACTCTTTTTCCTTATAGAAAACAACCGGTGTAGTTTTGGACCCATTGTCAGGTAGTCCAGTGGCTGGGGCACTCACGTGGGAGAAGGCAAGGCCTTTCATTTCTCTGTATGTAGCGGGGGAAACCCTTAAATGAGGGCTTGGCTGTTCTGAACCAGTATACTTTCTTGCCTAGCAGGTAGATGATGGAGATTCAAAGCTTCAGGCTAAATATGGGATTTAATTTGAATCTTTGATGTCAGGGGGTCAAAGCTTTACTCTTCAAACTGTTGGGGAAAAGAATGAAGAAACACGCATTATTGCTACAACCTTTGATAAAACGATTTCCTAGGAAGAGCAGAATTACTGCATGTTAGACTAACACATGGTCTACTGTCATGATCATCTGGACCTTGTTTTGTTTCAAGTATGCTTGACACGTTTTCTTCAAGAAGTAAAATGCTGCAAGGCTTCTGTGGCTTTCAGCAGGAGAAGAGATCTCACCTTCATTCACAAAGGGACACAGAACGTTTATTCTGAGGCCTTATTTAAGGTTTTGAATTTTGGCTTCAAAAGGTCAGTTGGAAAAACAATTTTATTGTGCATAGTTGAAGGAACACAACTTTCTGGAAGAGTGAAGGCTTTAGGAGACAGTTATTGTCTCAGTAGGCTCGTACTGAGAGCCACTAAGTGAGCTTAGACAAAAACAGTCTCTGGGGAGAGCCCTTCTTTCCCTGCCTCCAAACATTTATTTCAGCCTTCTGCTAAGGATGAGGGAGGATATCAGCTTGTGGCTAAAAGATAATGACTTAGTGTGCAGTGTGCGTGTACTTCCTAGTGGTGCAGCCTTACAGACTGGTTCATAGAAATCACAGATTTCAGAGCCTAAGCTGTCAAACTACAGCGTGAAAACTTTTAAGGAAAAGAAAAAAAAAAAGCTTGCTTTCCTGCAATATGTCTGCAATAGGTCTACTATCTTTACCGCAGTATATACGCTAGCATGCCATTACAACTCCGTCAAATACATGTGATAAAATATGCACCTTTGAATTACATAGTTTATTTGAACAAAGACAAAAATAACATCAGCATGCCTGTACTAGTTAAGTGTTAATGTGTTCTGCTTTTCCTGCTGCTGAAATGGAAAAAATAATGACTGAATTGCCATGTGGTTGTAGCTGGTGAGTCAAGTGATTTTTCTGGTTGGAGAAATTGTGCTGTTCTACTCCTTACAGATTATAGAGCTGTTTAATATGTAATGCATATCTTTAACATCTGTCTATCTATATATACACAATTATATCTATATGATGATGGTATGTATAAAGGTAGGTAGTATATCTCTAGCTGTATCAAATAATCTTTATCTAATATTGGTATCTAAGCATACAGTTAATAGATTGGATAGATATAGAGATATGTGGACATAGGTATAGACATTGACATAAACATGAGCATAAAGATAGACATAGACATCGATACCAGTGTTTTTTTTTGAGGGACCACAGGCTTCAAGGAACAATGAGAAAAGGAGTCTTTCACTGGTCTGAACTCATGCAGATCTTAAGTGGGCAAAACCTATTACTCCTAGCTAAGCAGCAGAATAGATTGATGTTCTTAGTCAGCAAGTCTCCATATTATGAAAAAAAAAAATCATCAAGATCTTTCTGAAAGCATTCCTATCTATTCTCAGAAAAAAAACATCAGGGTGAAAAAACCTGAATTTTCACCTTGAGGCTGTTAGCTACATAGTGCACACACTTCTCTGAAGGTGTGTGTTTCTTGTGTGAAGAGAATGTTCAAAAAAGCCTTTTTTTTTAAACTGAAATAGGCCCAAACTGGCTAATCTTTAAAGTATTAAAAGTAGATTGTCTCAGACTCAAAGTGAATGTATTCAAAGCCTTCAGAAAGTGTCAAAACAGAGTAAAAGAATTTCCCTACAACATATTCAAGAAGAGAATCTACAATTTCCCCTCCTCTTGTTTAGAGACTCAAGTGAGCAGGAGATCTTTGAGCCCAACAGAAATATTTTAAATTAAGGGAAGTATGAAACTGGAATATAAATTCCAATATGATTTGAATTTTAAAAATAAGAAGGGAGAATAGAACCTAGAGGTATTTCAATAGTTCATGGGCTTCTGGGATTTAAGGAAAAATTAAAGAATTTATGAAGTAATTATAGAGTTGCTTTTGTAATTCCTTATCAAAGATGTTGGAAAAAGGCCTGCAGTTTTCAGGCAAAGGTGAATATGAGATGTTGAAAGAGAGATGCGCTAACATAGAAAAAAAAAAAAAAAAAAGGCAGGAAACCAAAACACAACATTTTATCACAAATTGCTAGACTACTCTGGGAACACCAACAGGAGCATCAGAACCTACCAGAGAACGTATGTCACATCAGCAAGGATTTCAAGGATCCCTGTAACTAAGAATGCAGAATAAAGCAGACTAAAGACTGAATCCTAGCTTGTGGTAAAGTCATTCTTGTTAGAAGTCCCCCTTCAGTTTTTTCTGAACACAGAAATGATTGTGGCCAAGTTATCTGCCATAACAAGCACAAACTCACATGATGAGTGTAGAACATAGTAAGTTAAAAATAAAACAATTGTGATATTTGTAGCGGGGCTGGTGGCATTCAGCTCACTAAGGCATGAGTTGGTAAAGAGAAAAGAACAGCAGAACAAATAGTAGAAAACCAATCCTGTCAGCAAAATATTTAGTCGTTTTGAGGGAATCAGGTCAGGGATAGATATATAGGTGTCACAATGACCAAAACAGAAGCAATGACAAAGGAATTTATTGAAAATACAAGAAAATTTACAGCACAACAGAGCATTGTGTTGTCTCCTGTTTGTTACAGGATTGTAAATAAACCACAGCAGGAACAGAGGAAGGCATTTTTCTGAAGGTTCTGGGAACAGTAGAGAGAAATGGCAATTCATGTTACATAACCAAAGAAAAAAGGAAATTAGTTTACTAATATGTACAAAATATGAACTGGAGAAAATGTACTCGACTATATGTAATTATATGGAGTTCTCATGCTAAACACCATGTTCAGATCCAGACATCACCACTGATCTAATTAGTTATGATAGTTTTTATTTTATATTCACTTTCCAGCACTATTAAGGTCTTAAAATAGAAAAGAACATGGTGGTAAATGGAAAGGAAGTATGCTTCAAATGACACA
>VXAV01008794.1:38914-52221 GCA_013399715.1 Alectura lathami | reverse complement strand
TCTGTGGAAGGAATAGAGTTTGCTGATAATTCTGTGAACCATAATTTGAATTTTCAAATTTTATTATTAACAGACACTCCTGCATAAAAGGCCATGGTCCCAGTCCTGGTATTTTTTTTTTAATTTATTTCAGGTTGCAAAACCAGCATTTTACTGCATGGTATAAAACTGAAACGAGAAGGCTGCAAACCTCACTGCTTTTGCCAACTGAACCAGCAAACTACAGAAGGCAGAAAGAAGAACAACAAGAAAAAAGTTGTGTGAGAATAAGGGCTGGTGCCACAGGATCAGGTACCTAGATAAGAGGTAAGGCATGATCTCACTTGAAGCCTCCTCCCGCTATGCTTTGTCCTTCCCCCAGTGTAGTTATTTTGTCTGATAAAAGGTTAGAATTTGAACTGCAGCACTGAGGATTTTCATACAGCAACTTCCCCTTCCTCAGCTTCCTAGTTTCAATAAAACTTCAAGATGTGTGAGAAAGACTTCTCTCTCTTTTACCTCCCAACTTCTTACTGCCTGAGGAAGTTGTGTTGAAAATTACCTACAGGTTCTTAAAGAATTACAGAGGACAAGGATAGGGAGGAAAGTGAACAGGCACAGCATGAGCACAGGATACTTGTAGTCTTGGATTTCAGCCCACATAATGACATCTTTGTTGTTACGAATGAGTATTCCAGGTAACACATCATGTTACACCTGCAAAGGTGTATCTATATCCTATGAAACTGAAGTTTTACAGGTAAGCATCCTGAGGAGTAAAATCAGAATTCAGAGAACTCAGGGGGAGAAAAGAAAGAAGACAAGAACAGCATAATACAACATGTACAGAAAGTATCTGTGTTTTCAGAAAGCTCTCTGAGTACTCTTTGGTCTCTACAATCCAACTTTTGTTAAATTTTCCACCTCCAGTTTCTCAAGCTAACTGTCAAATTTCTACTACTGTTTTCCTTCTTCTGTGTACTTGGGTTCTATTGAAAACAATTACTAAAACCCCTAAAATATAGCAATGGCTTTCACAAATGAAATCCCACTTTGACTAGATTCCATAATAATTCGGTGAAACAAGGTTTTACACAAAGATATTGTCATCAAAAGTTTGGAAGTGAAATTATATGACACACCAACATAAGGTAAAATCAGTGTCTCTATAGCTTGTGGGCTAGAAGTACCTAGAGTTGTTGAATTTAATGTTTTTAAGAGACTAACTACTTCAAAGAATCCCAAAACTATTTAATAAAAAATATTGATTAGCAACAATATTCTATTTTAAAAATGAAGACAGAATGAGCACTTGACGCACGGCTTGTCTACAGGATTTGACATATGTTGTTGCCTGCCAGCACAGGAGAGCTGCCATTCTCTTGGTGAAGCTGCAGTGTAAGGCTAAGAGGTACAACCCTTCAAAGTCTGCTCCCCCTCTTTCTCCATACATGCTTAATGATGGGGTTGAATTAAGGGATTTTCAAATAAAGCTCTCTCAGGCTTTGGCTGCTAAATGTTGTATCATGATCAGCACATTATTTAAATGTAATTATCTATATTCAGCTTTCATAAGGGAACAAAAAAAAGAACTTGTCATTTAATGGCATGTCTGTTTTAGAGAAGATGTATAATTATACTTTTAAAATAAATTTGGGTTCCAAATCTAGCCTTAGCTTAGAGACAGGTCTCTTTTCAGTGAGGAGACAGCTTTATTCCGTAGTCACCTGTACACTTAGATTCCCATCCAGTGCATGGCCTGCTATGTTGGAAGCTGATAAAACAGAGCAACAATTTAATGGAAGTATACTTTTTCCACAAGAGGTATCTGCCAGGCTACAGAACTGTACTGGTTTTGCACAGACACAATTGATCAGTAAGCCAGTAATACCTTAATGGAGATTACTGGGTCACTCAACTGGTAAAACAATGAAACAGAAGAAAAAAAGTTACCATTCCAGACTTCTTCAACTAGAAGAAATTCAAAAGCCGCTGTAAATCTGCATTAAAAAAGCATTACCAAGTTGGATACCCTTAAGCCCCCAAGTTATGCGAAAGGATCTTTCAAAAGCATAGTTAGTAACATGCTTCCCTTTCTGTTAATATGTTTCCATTAAGTGCTGTTTTAGTCCATTCTGCCTAAAGAGATCTACAGAACAAAAAGCCAAAGATTTAAATACTATGCTTAAGTAAAATCCATGATACTCATGACCATAAGGATTTGGTCTCTCATTTACGACTTAATTTCAGTTCAATGTTACTGCGAAAACAGAGCTGATGTACCAGGACATTTAGTGAAGGGGAAAGAAAAAAGCCATGGGCTTTGCTCATGCAGCATCTCTGTCTTCGTAACCTTGCCTTTAATTCAGGATTCATGCAGCGAGCAAGTTCTTTCTCTCAGACACTTCTGTCAAGAAGTGCCAACCTGCACAGACAGTACTTTACAGGTATTGATCAACACAATTCTCGTTGGAAAACACAGGCAAGTCTCTAAACAAGGAGTGGCACACTGACAATATGCAGCAGACTGTTGTCACTTTATCAGTCAAATGGGACCTGGTTGTGCTTTGTAAGAGGCTCCATCACGCAACAAAATATCTATAAGGGCTGAAACATGCAGCTGAATTACAGATTTGATCAGCTGAATATCCCAAAGTAATTAATTTCCAGTTGCTGTAATTCCTAAGAGTGAGCACTGGAACTAGCATGAAACACAGAATGTAAACATACAAAATAAACATACAAATCATAGAAATAAACATATGAATCACAGAAACATGGAATGGCTTGGGTTGTAAGGGACATTACAGACACCCTGCTCCAACCCCAGTGCCATGCGCAGGGATGCCACGCACTGGGTCAGGCTGCCCAGGGCATTCATGATCTTCGGCTAGTTGCAAGCCAACAGTCCAGACCGCCTCTTCTATATTAACACACACTTGAGTCTGACCAAATATCTAGCTTTGTTATGCAAGAGTGAGAACTAACGCAAGCCTTGTTCTTCATTGCTTTAACATGTCAGCAAAGGTAATGGGTAACAAGAAGGTATTAGCCAGAACTGCCAACGCTTCCTATGCATCTGTCTGCTACCGGCTCGATTCTTCATGTTCCGGTACAATGTGTAGTCTAGCTGTCATGTAGTCAAGATGTATAAATGCTCTAGAGTTCAGCTATCCGTAAACTCTTCCTCAGTATTTAGAAGGCAACTCTCCCCTTCCAACACACTTTCCTCAGATTTTTAAGAAATTGTAACCTACTAGACCGACGCAACATTTGTGGTATCGTTAATCTCTTCAGCAGGTTCTGGCGCAATAGCTCAACTGTCTGCATGTGACTACCTTTTAAAATCATGCAGTGATGACTCACAACCAAAGTATGTGTTGCAGCATCCAGAATATAAGAGCTTCGGCTTATTACAGTATCTTCTTGGGCAGCAGTAAAAACAGTACTGGAAAGAAGGGAAGTCTTTTTTGGCACCAAAATGCTCCACACTGATACGCTACCAAGTATGAAATACAGGTTCCTTTATTTGCTTTTAATAAAAAGCAGATTACCAGCAAAAACAGAGTTGCTGAACTATAACGTGCTTCTGCTGAGATTCCACAAGCAGGCTTGGAGTCTGCCAAGAATACACCCAATGACACCACACTTCTCAGCATTTGCTAAGATAAATACCATGGGCCAGCCTGGAGACCTATGAACACAAGACAAGTAGCTTTGTAACAATAACAACTTTGTGCCACAACACCTTAATCAATATTTCATTTGTAACGTACTTGGTCAACTTTGGGCTCGTCAATAAAAAACCCAACATCTCCATGCAATTTTTTTTTTCTTGTTGCAGGCACTTAACATCTACTTTACATTTGAATTCGTTTTCCCAGCCACCAGATTCTTCTGCCTTTCTTTTAATGACTACCTAGAACTACAAAAAAAAAAAAAAGCACAATACAGCTGACAGCATTTCAGTTTGTGACTTAACAGCGGTTCAATTTATTATCTCTCACATGATAAATTCCCATTTTACATTGTATATCATTTCACTTCAGTTTGTCTTTGTCTCAGCACTACATTTTTTCAAGGTTTCCATCATTTTTGCATTCTGTTCCCGTGTGTACACTGACTGCTTTAGAGTCTGAGGACTGCCTGGTTCTGTTGCTATGCAACAGCATAGCCTACTTAAGGCTTCCTGAAATAATCATCTCAAATGTGCTTTTTTTAGACTTGTTTCCAGCAGGAATACTTCACTGTTTCATTGTAATGGACTACTGATACCATTTCCACAAGATTAGACAATGGTCACCCCAAAAGTTTTGGTAGCTGTGTAAGATGACAAAAACTATGTTACTGCATGTCCCTCCTGCACTGACACATCAAGGTGTTCACGTGTTGCCAGATGTTCTCCAGGTGTATGAAAGCCATACATTTCTTCACTGGTGGGAGAAAAAAAAAAAAAATCTTATTTGTGGTTTGTTTTTCCTACTCCTCCTCTTAGATGAATTCCATTCTAATTAAGCTGATCAAGAGAAGAAACCTGTATGCAGCTATTCCAAGCTGCCTTTCATTATAACTTAAGTTGATTTCAGAACTCCCTAGGGCAAGACACCACACTTTTAAAATCATGACAGACACCATGAACTGGGGCTGCATCTGCTTTTCTGAGGTAATTTTGTGCTGCCCTTGAGAAACTGCCCTGTGAAATAGTCAGTCTTTCCAACCTCAAACAGCAATTTCCTAATTACAACCTTCTAGTGCCGCTGCAAGGGTAGACCAACGTGTTTTGTTTTCTTACTGCTGGCTCATTTGGGAAGCTTAAGTTAATTTATTTCTGTAACAATATATGTAGAACAATATAAACACAAGGCTCTTGTTAACGCATCAGTCAGCCAACCCAAGAGAGCCAAGAGCCTTACTATGCACCAGGCCGAGGGGACAAAGGAAGGTCTAATAGTACAAAAGAGATTTTAATGAAAGGAAATATCTTACGTCATACTCTTTTTTTCTTGTCCATTTTAGCATGCTTAGCAGCAGTTACATCTATAGAGAGCAATGCGTCAGTCCAGCATTGAGGTAGAAAGAGAAAAGATGTTTTCCAGACCCAGAGAAAACAGACAGAAGGTCTGAATTAAGGCCCTCTCAGAAGCAAGCCTGCCTGCAGACTTGCAAAGGAGAAGTGTGAAGAAAGCGGCAATTTCATACTGTTCACAAGATCCCAATTCTTAGAGATGACTTTTTCTTTTAAAAGCAGCATTGTCTTACAGCAGACATTTTATACTCATCCCAAGAAAAGTCATCCAAGCAAACTAATACAAGTTTTCTGCAGCCCAGGCTCCTAATTCTAGCTCACAACACTTTCACAGCATTTGCCTGTAATGAAGTGCAAGCCATGTTTACTGGTCTAGTGGGAGGGTTGGACCCTCAGGGCAGGGGGGTTGGAACTAGATGATCTCTGAGGTCCCTTCCAACCCAAGCCTTTCTAAGATTCTATGATTCTATGTTTGCTGGGTATGAGCTAGGTAGGGCACAAGTAAGGCATCAGCAGAGACCGAAGAACTTAATGCTGCACAAAGTTCCCAAGGAAGGAATTCATATGCAAGAATGCATATGTGGGTAGTATGTTGCCTAAGACTTCCAGGTCTGAAATCCTGGCAAAGGGAAAAAACTGCTCAAGAATAAAAACCACCCACAGATGTGAGTTTCTGGATACCATTTTTTTTTTTCCCCCCATAGAAGGCCAGGCGCCAGTATAACCTCAGAGAAAGAAGTTAACTATATCTATTAGTTGATGTCCCTCCAATTCTAAAGCAACAGGAAAACACACACACAGTTCTTAAAGTCACTTAAAAAAAATAGCCTTATACTGTAAAAAACAATGTTTAGAAATAAAGAGAATAAAAGAAGTTGAGAAACTGAGAATGAATGATGAGAAAGGACATAAAGGCAGACTATGGTAAGCAAGTATATAAAAATAAGCCTAAGTGGACTTTAAGATCAAGCAGGAAGAAATGATCAACATCAAGAGCTTCCTAGCAAAAGGAAAGAAATCATCATACAACCATTATTCCTCCTTGCAAAGACCTTGGGATGCTGACAGCCTGAACTGTTTCTAGTACTTTAACTGTTAAAAATGTCACATAAGATAGGTTTCCCTTTTTGCTTGTAACAGTGTGTGCTTGTAACAATGCTCTCTCCTGCTACCCTCAGAGCCAAGAATCATCATAGCCCTTAAAAGATTTGACTGGACTGCAGGCAAACCGTAGGAACTGTAATGCTGACATCTCCATGTGAACACTTCCTCATGTAAGCGGAACAGAGAAAGTCAAGCTTCAGTTCTAGCACTCCCAGCTAACATGCAGCACTTCAGCCAAAGTAAAAAATGTAACTGTGGGGAATCGTGATTATAGGGAGCCCTTCACCTGCTGTTTGGAGTTAAAGGGTAATTACACGCATGCTGGCCTATTCTCCCTAATCTGTACATTAACAGCCTATGTCCAGCTTTCTGGCTGGCAGACACTATGGTCCGCAGTTAGGAGGAAATTCTGTGTCCAATTGTTTATCTATGCAGCAATGAGGAAAAAAAGAAAAAGGAAGATGCACTTCAGACATTGTATTTTGAAGCATGTATTGGGTTTACAGGGCAAGGTTTCGGTAGTGGGTGGCCTCTCTGTGCAGAGCCCAGCAGCTGCCCCACCTCAGGTCAGAGCCAGCTCTGAGTGAACCAAAAGGGACCCGCTGCTTGCCAGAGCTGAGCCATAAGCCACACTGGGTGTGCTCTGGGAGAGCAGAGTTAAGGAGGGAAAAACTGCTGTGCAACAGCAGCTGGGAGAAAGGAGTGAGAAATGGGAGAGAAGCAGCCCTGCAGGCACCAAGGTCAGTGCAGCAGGAGGGCAGGAGGTGATGTCACCTGTGGGAGGGACCCCACATGGAGACAGGGTAGAGAGTGACCGTGGAGGAGCAGCAGAGAAAGTGTTAGGGACTAAGAGCAGCATCCCCTCCCATCCTCCTGCGTTTCTTGGGGGGAGGAGGTAAAAGAGACTAGATGGGAGGAAGGTGGTTTTAGTTTGCTTTTACTTTTCTCACTACTCTAGTCTGTTATTAACTGGCAATAATTGCCTCTGTGACATTTTTTGTCCCGTTTTAAAAAAGAAGGCAGAGGAGAAGAGAGTAAGAGTGAGAAACAGCAGAGGAAACACTAAGGTTGAAGAAGGAATAGGAGGAGGTGCTCCAAGTACCAGAGGTGCCCCTTTTTCTCAGGGACGGCATCACCTGGTGTATGGGCTCAGCTGTATCCAGCAGCAGGGCTGCTGTGGAGCCAACTGAAACAGGGGGTGTACAGCACAGTGCAGGCCCCAGCCTCAACTCTGAGGCCACCCATGCAGCCCTCCTATTGCCAATACCCTGACACCTACACACAGCATACCCACCAACACAATTCATGTTTATCACAGCATACTATGCAGATATAAACGACCGTGAGAAGTACTTAAGACTTTTCAGTGTATTCCTTAAACTTTACTAACCCGCTGAGACTGCTCCCATCACTTTCTTTCCTCTTCAGACTGTAAAACCACAAGCACATGATAACCTCATTTGTTATGTGTCCCTGATGCTACACAGCTGATATGTGACAGTCTCATTCCAAGTGAAGGCTGTGTGTCAACTATGTTAATACCATGAGCAATAGATAAGGCATTATTAATGTCTACACACCAGTCTTTCCCTTGAAAGACCAGGAAATTCTCTGTGTTCTCAATGACCATGGTCTTTGTAGCCACAACTTCAGTAACAAAAGTAATGTGGCTTTCCCAAGACTGAGGCCCCTGTTTTACATGAGAGGATGAGAAATCTTTTCTCTGTTATTTAAAATAACTTAAACATGAGATTAGTCTTGACATTTTTAGGTGTCTGTACCAGAAGAAGAAAGGTGGAGGAGGAGTATATACCAGGTTCTCAAGCTTACTGGCTGTTTCCAAGAAAGCATTCACTATAGTAACAAAATTGAGTTTTTTGCCCCCCTTCCCCACCCCCCCAAATCACACCACATTACTGAGCTTCTGAGCCTGTCAGAAGAGCAAGAAGTGCCAAGGATGCAAGCATGCTGCATGAGATGACATGTTTGCTGTAGGTAACTCTAAGCTTTGATTAGCTTGTTTAAAACAAAAATACTCCACAAGAGCAGTAAGTTAAACAACAAAAGAAATTGTCCATATCACAGAATGGTTTGGGTTGGAAGGGACCTTGAAGATAATCTAGTTCCAACCCCCCTGCCTTGGACAGGGACACCTCCCACTAGACCAGGTTGCTCAGAGCCCCATCCAGCCTGGCCTTGAACACTTCCTGGGAGGGGGCATCCACAGCCTCTCTGGGCAACCTGTGCCAGTGCCTCACCATCCTCACAGGAAAGAATTTCTTACTAGTATCTAGCCTAAATCTCCCCTCTTCCAGTTTATGGCCATTACCCCTTGTCCTGTCGCTACATGCCCTTCTAAAGAGTCCCTCCCCAGCTCTCCTGTAGGCCCCCTTCAGGTACTGGAAGGCCACTGTGAGGTCCCCCCCAGAGCCTTCTCTTCTCCAGGCTCAACAACCCCAGCTCTATCAGCCTGCCTTCCTAGGGGAGGTGCTCCAGCCCTCTGATCATCTTCGTGGCCCTCCTCTGGACCCCCTCCAACAGCTCGATGTCCTTCTTGTGTTGGGGGCCCCAGAACTGGACGCAGCACTCCAGGTGGGGTCTCACGAGAGCAGAGTAGAGGGGCAGAATCACCTCCCTCGCCCTGCGGGTCATCCTTACACAAATAATGTGCAAAGCTCAGGTGAATGAACAGTATGTAGAGGCTTCATTTCAGTTTCACATGACCAACATGAGATACAAGCAATCTCGAACTTCAGAAATTAGTAAGAATCAGCCTTTTTAAAAACTGTCTTAGGATAAATAGCAAAATAAAATGTCAAACCCAAACCTTTCACCCCATGTGAAAATTCAAACTAATGTAACACTGAAATGTAAGACACCACCCACGAAATTGGTGCTAACTCCAGGACCTGTTGACATTGATGAGAACATACCACAGTTTCAGCAGAGTCAGAAATTCACCCCTACCGTTACAAACATTAAAGCATTAAAGGAAAAGGACACTTTTCTCCTCTCTACCATTAGGCAACTAATGCCTGCATTTTCTAACATTACTATTTTGAACTAAAAACCTCTGCAAATATGAGCAACCTTTAGGCAAGTAAATTTTAACTTTTAGTGTAATGTCTTTGAAATTTGCCATCCCTAACTAATACCAAAAATGATCTTCTCTACCCTTGAACAAAATTTTGCACTGCCTCATACCTCAGGCCTCCTACCTATGGCCTCCTCATGATCCGAGGGAAACAGCACCAGCGTTTTCAAACAAACAGCACTGATGTTTGTGTAACAGGTAATAATCCATGTTTATGATTAACATCATAGACTGCGATGAAATCAGAACAGAACTAAAAATGGAAAGACAAGAAGCATCTTCATTTTCAAAACAAAAGTATTGAGCACAGTCTTACCTTCAGATGACAGTTCTTGGATATAGCCTGCTCAGCTTCAGAGTTTTTCTGTCTTAAACCCTCCTTTCCAAAATACCCCTCCCCCTCCTCCTCCCAAGCAATTTGCTTGTTAATGCTTTGTCAGGCATATCTGAAGTCTGACTTGCAGAAACAGGCAAAATATAAAAGGGAGAAAATACTGCCTTTCTTCTTGCTCAGCACCCTACAGGGATTATTCAAATATTACCACTCAAATATTAAAACCAATGAAAATATAATATCTTTAATTCTGTTATTAATTATTAAATGTATTTTGTTAAGAGTTCAGACATCTGAAACATAGGGAAAAAAACATTCAAGAATCTGTAAGACCAGAGTGAAATAGAAATCTGTTTCCTCTGAGCTGACTTTTGGATGGGAACGCACACACTGCACCCTTCTCTTCTAGATGGAACGCTGCTGAATCCCCATGTCTCAGCACGTGTCCCTCCTTTCCACAGAACTACTTTACATGATGTCATTACTTGAAAAACGCTCTGTATGCGTACAGCAGTCATCTACATGCGTCAAGAAACTTTTGGGGAACCACAATACATCTTTTAGGCATTTGACTCTTATACCAAATGAAGCAAACTTATCTGTAAGCTCAAAGGGAATTTGCCTGTTTATTTGAAACCCCACATTAAATGTTGCGATGATTTTCTGAGGTCTGTTGAAGCTATTTTCAGGGGAATTGTTCTGCTGCTTGGTATTCCCCAGCATACTGTTTAAGGGACTACCAAAGCTAATGGAATGGGTTCAACAGAAAGTGAAAACAAACAATCAAATTTTCCCTACCAAAAGCTAAATACAAAGGATTCTTTTTTCTTTAAAAACATACAACTAGATTGCAGAGAGTAAGTGCAAAGGTGCTCAGTTTCTGAGTCTAACAATCAAAAGACAGTATTACTAGAAGATTAAAGCGAGGAGCCATCTCATCCTCAGGACAAAAAACAGCAGCATAGAAGAAGACAGTCACCATACACACCTTAGATGTTACTAGGCATAAAGAAGGGGATTTACTTAAAAACCAAACAATTAAAAAAGCCCCAAAACCCAGAAAATAGAAAAACCCAGACCACAGTCCCAGGGAATACAAAAGTAAAAAACAAACAAAATAAAATTTTTACAACACTCGCACTCATCACACACGTAATCCCAACCAAAAACTTCTTACCCCACAAAGCCGATCTGAGACATTTCACTTTCCAGTTAACTAATAACTTGAAAGATTAAAAACAAAAAAAAAATCACACAGAAACCTGTAAGCTAAACAAAACATATTACCACCTGATTTGAAGTCAATACAGGTGGTGATCAGGTTGCCAAAGACAAACTGTTCTAGTCTGATTCCTAAGCATGTAATCGATTACTTTAGCGAGCTCTACTTTTACTGTATGAAGATGCACAGCACTGCATCTTTTAGATGCTACTACTGCTGTAATCAAGTATTGCAGAGCTAACCCTTACCACTCTGAGACAATTTTCGCTCTGCTCAGCTTTATATTTGGCTCTTCTGCCTTTCTTCTTATTAATCTTGGGCACTCTAAAACAACAAGAACGGAGCACTAGAGACAGAACTGTACCTGATACTACATAGAGAAGGCTGATAAGATACACCCAGAAGAATAAGCAGCTTTTACTCAACTGGTACAATTCATTAAGAAATCTACTCTTTGTTTACTAAACACACAAAAACATAACAAATAAAACACACAAAAAACATGCTATTGCAAGGCTATTTTTATTTGCTGTGATAGAGTCTCAAAAAAACTGTGTTGACTAGTTAATATCAAATAGATCAGCATAGAATGTAGTAGTTATAATCCTATACTAATTTTGCTACAAAGCAGCAAGAAATATAAACAGGTAAAAGCCAAGTATAACCAAATAGTGTAGGACGATTAGACTAAAATCTGTGCTCTATATAAAGCCATTATTGCATGTTATGACACTATGGGCAATACCAGCAAATAAATCTTTTTCAATTCTCCCAGAATAAGCGTTTTTCACTAGCTGTCCCCAAACCTGTGCAGAAAGCCTTCAGTAGTTGTTGAAAGTAAATACCCTTCAAGAAAGGAAGCTACAAGGTCTCCTATAATAGCGTTGACAACATTCACATCTAAAACAATTAAAAAAAAAAGAAATTCTTCAGTCTGTGCTTGATTTTTGTTCTTGTCCTATACCAGTATACTCTGAATGCTGAATGATAAACAGTTATTGAGTGTACTCTAAATTTAGATCTCAAGGTTGCTTTAGACTTCAGACTTCAGTGTGTGATGGAGCTTTTCTTGAATATCTTGTGTGGGTGAACTTGATAGAAGAATAAGTTTAGCTTGCAATGCCTGCTATCATATATATGAACTTTTCTGCATGGTATGTTAAACCACGACAAACTCATGAATGCATAAATCCGGAAACGCTTACTTGGTTTGCTTCTCATTGTCTTAGTGTCAATTCCACTTTACATGTCAACCTAAGGCAAGCAAAAACAATCCCTTCACAAAGACATTTTACAGGCCTGGGAGAACACCAGCTTGCCATAGCTCTGTTCCTAATGTAGAAGTATAGGACCATATTGTCTTGGACTTGAGCATCATTCTGCTGAATTCAGAGACCACAATGTCAACATTACAGGCCAAAGCCACCAGTCAGCACAGGACTGATCTACAACCCTAAGCCACTAAGGATGAGAGCTCTAACCCCTCTCAAGGCAACCTGTCCTGTCAGCCTGTGCTCTCAGGCAACAACTGCCTCGGTCTGCGCTCCCAGGCCTAGAACATAAGTGTTCAGACTTCCTGCAGGAACCAGTCGCTGAAAGATCCAACTGGGAGGTCAAGGCAGCATCTATTAAATTACGGTCTGTGTAATTAGGGACAGTAAAGGCCATCTCCTCTTCTGTAGAAAGACCTGTTAATTACTTTGCTGTCTTCATTCCGCAGCCATTTCTTGTCCTGAAGGACAAGCTGACATTTACCTCTTTCTTTTCCCCTTGCTTATACCTGAAAGTCTATTTCTCTTTTGGAAAAGGGGAGCAGTAGACACTGGTCTCAGTATTTAATTAGGAACATGCCCCTTGATATTTTTAAGCCCAAAACATTGCTACTGATTGAGTAACCATTAACATTTGATTAATTAAGGTTGCAGAAAGTAAAATGTAATTCTAAATTAATGCAAAGCGTTCTCAGGGTACCAGCTCTAATTAACTTTACTGGAGAATTTTCACTGGTGGAATTCTCAGCAGATTCTATCCACACAGTCAAAAATATTTAATTTCTCACGAGAAGATGAAGATTTGCATATTTAACTCCTAAATTTTCAAGAACACACACACACCCTGGCCTTGAGCTTGATAACTGGAAGGGTAGTAAAATACATAGCAATGTTTCTAACACATATCCATAACCTATATAATAAAGTCTTTTATCTACAAGCTGGGTAGCATACTACAGGAGGCAGAACTATGATCTCCATTATGAACTGGCACACAAGAAACAGCCTTAGAAATACAAAGGGCAAGAAGACATTGAAATAAGGTCCCACTTTAAAATCAAATTTTGAAACAGTAAAGTAAAAAAGCAGTAAGAAATCCCATCTGTTAGCATTTGAAAAAAGCCACACACAAAACATTTCTGCAGCGGGGTTTCCTCATTAGTATACTGAATTATGAACTCATTAAGCCTTTTGACTTTTTTGCCTTTTTTTTTTTTTTTATTTTTTTGTAAAAGAAAAAAAAGAAATCATTCAGACATATGGTCCAGAGCTGATTT
>VXAV01008794.1:25877-36675 GCA_013399715.1 Alectura lathami | reverse complement strand
GGACAAATAAATTCCACTGTTTGGTAGCTTGTATACACATAGTCACAGAAACAGACTAGCAAATTGGTCACAGATGTCCCTTCCATTAGCAGATGATGAGAAGGATGCCACAGAAGTCAATATATTTCAAAAGCTTGTAGAAAATGATTCCTTGAAGATTAAAAGTCTTCCCTGCTGAATTTTTCTCCTAAGAAGTTTGGAGATGGGAATAAAATTATCTCAGTTGATGATATGAAGCACCACATCAGAAGTGCACTTCAAATAGCCAAGGCTACGAATGACAAGTTCGCAAAGCCATTTTAGCTCTCTCCCTCACAGCACCTGGCAGAACGCCTGGATGCTGAGATGAGCCTCATGTGTGTAAGTCTGTACTCTTCCTTCTGCTCAGGGTAGATGAGAAAGCACAACCTTTTCCAAACAGGTGTGTACAATCCAAGTAGGTGTGCTGTGAATGATCCAACTGCAAGTAGTTGGCTGAGCATTTTAGAGCTTATTCCAGTCTTATTCCTCTTGTGTTCAGAGATGCAATGATTACCAGAGGGTGAAGGACCTAAGGGGTTACTGCCAGGTATAGCTATGTGCAGCTTTTCCCAGGTGAAATCAAGCAAGAGACAACAAAAGCCAGGATGTGTTTTCTTTAAGTTCTGTGTGGAGATCCTGAGACAGTGAGTAAACAGGGAAGGAGAGACAAACAAAATGGCCTGTGTTTGGCCTTGATAGGTTTTGAACAATTAGCAGTGTTTGAAAGAAAAAATACGTACATGCCGTGACAACCCTTGGTGAAAACAAAGCCCTAGCATTTTGGCCACTGTCACCAGAACATTAATTACTCTTGTAAATTACCACTAGAAAGTGGGAACCAGCAGCTGAGGTGCTAGACCATGAACTCCCTTGAACCTTCACATCTCAACAGACAACGGACACACCTAACACTAAAGCAACTGATAAACTTGGCAATTGTTACAATGAAAGCCATGATACTGTGAATTAATTCTGTACATCAGACATTCCTGACAAGGCTTTCACATGTGCCAAGAGAATAAATTGGAACACTGCAGTGGGATTACTGTTCTGTGAGCAGAGCTGGAATGCTTCAGAAAGGGGCATGGGAAGCTGAAATTTAAGCAGGACAAAGGGCAGGCACAATTCTAAGCGTTTAAGTAAAGTGTCACAGAAGGAACATCAGGTGAAGGATGAATCTCACAGGATGCATAGGAGGCTTCCACAGTTTTCATCTGCTTGAACAGGGAAGTACCTGACAGATCAGATGAAGATCTGGCCTGCCTCAGCAACAGCCACAGCAAGGGAAAGTCAGATAAACTGAAAGGCTTCTCCCAGGGTAATTTATTCCTTAAACATACAAATTGCCTCTTGGGAATGGGAAATGGTCCCTATCCCACATCAGTTCCTAGACCAAGTTCTGGACTCATCTTGGAGAAAGAGTTGACAAAAGCTAAAGGTGTACCAACATCCTTGGCAACAGTTCAACAGCATACAGGCACCTGTTCTGGTGTTCAGCAGTGTTCACAGACACTGCTTAATTTAAAACAAAGATTATAACATTGACCCTTGTTTCATACAACCAACCAACCAACCAAAAAAACCCAAAGAACAAAACCATGCCTGTTCCCAAGGATGCCTAGATACCACACCAAGGTGCTCAGGTGCTGCCCAAGGCTCAGAGAATGGACAGTGTTCAGTGAATGGCTCAGATCACACAGCCTGGCAAGCATGGGAAAACCAGTCAATTTGTGGCACTTTTTGTAAAGCATTGCTCTGGGATCAGCATCCAAATGACCAGATGTCTTCCTGTGGTATGCTGCATTAATTTCCCAGTGGAGTGAGAGGGGGGCAAAAAAAAAAAAAAACCTTCCTAGAATTCTGCCCTGTAGTTTGTTTAAGCAATCATATGCATCTCAAAGCTTACAAGCTGCTAGTCTCCAAAAAAATAATAAAAATATGCATACAGTAGTAGTTAAAAGCACTTACAAAATACTGTGCTACCAAGACAGTTCCAACTATAAACTTGAGAAAATACTCCCAGATAAATACAGTAAAAAAAATATACTTCGGAAAGTTGGAAAAGGAGTATCAGTGCCTGGCTTAGCCAGACCGAGATGAGAGGAGGGTGGAAAAAAAAAAAAATAATGAAGAGTGGACCTGGAGAACCTCGTAAATCTACACAGAATACATTTACAGGGTGTGTTGGCCCACTAGAAACACTACTAAAGCAGCATGGCTGCAGTCTTTAATGGATGGAGACCCTTCAAAAATTGCTTATATGAGGTATAGAAGTGACAGGAAGGAATTTTCTGCTTGGAAGGAAACATTATGGCTCAGTGTGCTGCAGCAGTCACCAGAAAGCAGTGCCTTTTTCCTAGAGATTAGCATAAGTAACTCCCTGATCTACAGTTCTACTGGCTGTACAACTGTGGGAGAACAATGTTTAAACAATACCTTTCATTTTGTACTTAACAGCACTTCAGTTTTCACTGATAAGTGTTTTGAGGTCTTCCATGATTAAAAGTGCAACATAAATAATGCATTTTCCCAATATCTGGGAAAGGGAAAGCAAGAAATTCTCTTCCTTGCTCTTTAGTTTGTATGGAAATTGTGTAAACACATGAAGAACGTAAAATTGGGAAGTATCCACTTCTAGAGTGACAATCAGGTAGCACATCACGCCATGCAAAGCA
This sequence comes from Alectura lathami, assembly GCA_013399715.1. Taxonomy (NCBI): domain Eukaryota; kingdom Metazoa; phylum Chordata; class Aves; order Galliformes; family Megapodiidae; genus Alectura; species Alectura lathami. The sequence goes on along the minus strand of VXAV01008794.1, from coordinate 33,979 downwards.
TCTCCATGCAACTCCTTCCTTACGCACTAATGAAATCACTCCCCATCACCAGTTGCCTACCTATCAGAAGCCTATTGCTGTATCTACACGTAACAAACACTGAAGTGTTAGCGGGGAAGTAATGTCACCTGCCCACAACTTCTTACACACAGCATCTGTGCTCCTCTGGATGCTTGGTTATTGTGTCTGCCTCCTACAAATATCCTTGCTCTGTGCATGTTGAGAGTGGGTATGATACTTTCTGTGGAGGCTGTGCATCTCTTTTCCACCATTTTTCAGTGGCTTCGCTTTTGTAAAATTCAACAGAACACTGCCATTGCCCCAGATAGGCCCTTGCAGACCCACACTTGGTAAAGCTGCAACAATTTCACTGCAGAAGGACACGCAGGGTTGGCAATGTTCTTTTTGCACACTGTCACTCAGAATGAATGACACTGGCATTATATAAATCTTTACTGACTTGCACTATTGTAGCTGCCATTCGTCAGATCAACACCTGCACTCCCCACAGGCAAGTTTAAACACTAAAGAAATATTCAAGAAGTCCTCTAGTTATTCAGATAATTCAAGGCACTCCCTACTCAGAATAAATATCCTGCTCGGAAAAGGTTTTGATGTTTGCCTGAGAAATGAATGTAAACATTAGCAGCCTGAATATAAGCAAATATATGATAAAATGTGCTTACCTCACTGACAAAAAGCTCTGGCGTGCTTTTTGAGAAGCCATGCCTCTTCCTTAAGTCACACAGCTTCTGTATTCACACATGCTCCATTCACATCTCTTATCACACTTTTGACTCCATGAGACTTTACAAATAACAGTTTCTTAACATACAGCAGTCTGTTCTTAGGCATTTTTATTTTTTTTCTTAATTAATGAAGTGCATCACATTATGTCTGCCTTTTTGAGTATGATTCTTTTCTCCCTCATGCTCCAGTTCTTATGTGCATTAATGGATCCTATTCACCCATTTCTGGGTCGTCAGGTCTACGCTCACAAGCATTATCCCAGCTCCATAACCTGCCATTGTCCTGCTATTTTAAACCATAAGAAATATGAAACAAAGAAGGGGTAAGATAACTGAATCTCTGTTACCCCATAAAACTACACACTACACTTTTCTTACATCTTTAAGCCACAAATTTGTTATTTTTCTGCATTTGTAAGCTGCATATTTTGACATGCAGCTATCAGCTTCTATGCCGACTGCTAGCGGTGCCTGTTTTTCCAGGCTCGAGGCACACGCACTACTGTACTGACCCTACAAACTCCACAGGGATGCCAGAGACCAGCCCGAACGAACACAAAATTAAAAACTGAAAAAAATATGCACAGTAAAAGACTAGGAAAGGAATGGAACATAAATTACCACACCACTGAGTTCCTAAGTTCTGACCATTGCACATCAGAAATAAATTTGTAGGAAGTATATTAAAAAAAAAGTAATGAAGAATCAGATAAGGAACTGTCTATAGATGCACAAAGAGTAAACAGATCAACATGACACTGTTCTTTGAGGTGGAAAACAATGTGACAGTCATAAAGAAATCAGGACTAGTAAGAATGTGAAAAAGAAACAGTTTAACATTTCTTACAATTAAAAGGGCCCCCAATCAGGCAACAAATCTAAGGCAAAATGGAGACTTACTTCCCTACACTTCACATACAACAAACCACACAGCTGCCAAAGAACACCATGGAGGCCGAGAATTTAAACCAGAGCAACTGAGCACATCCAGGGAGGACATTATGGGTCCTGCAACTAAATATCGTAGCGCAAATACTGCTTTGAGCTTACAAAACGCTTAATCAATGCTGAGTACCACGTGCTCAAAGACTCCAGCAAAACATCATTCCTTGATCTAGGTATTACTTCTCCATTATATATTACTTCTCTATCCTTTACTGAAAGATTGCCAGTGATCTTACTGCAACCGCAAATTTCTACTATTACACGTCAGGTTTATACTGATGTGCTACAAAACTTTTCTGAATGGAGAAGAGGTTTATGTCCATCCTAGACAGTTTAAGCAGACACCTGACAGTCGACATCCTACTGTGTACAGTAATTTTAATTACAAACCATACTAAACCCAACCAGTCATTGCCATCTGTCAAGCATCATGGGAAAAACAGAAGTCTCCACACATTTCATTAAAAAAAAAAAAAAAATCATTAAAAGACACTCACACTAATAGTTCCTAAGAGCTTTTGCTAAACTTATGTAAGATGCATCCTTCATTCTTTTTTTGCTATATATTTTTTGCAGTGTACAGCAGTGTTTTCTTGGAATTCATAAGAAACATACAAACATCAAGAACTTACTGTGGCTTAAGCAAGCACTTCAAGAAGCTTAAAAGCAGCATAGCCTGTTTACTCTGATCACCTTTATAAATCCACATCTCAGTGAAGCGTGCATGATACTGAACTGCCACCTACCACCAAGAATTTTTGTTTCCACTCTTGCGGCCAGATGATTCCAAAGTAAAAATACATTAAATGCATTTCTAATTTCTACTTTAAACAGGTTGGACCAAAAAAACCAACAACAGAAAACTGTTGAACCACGAGTCCATTTGCAGGACTTACAGGAGAGCTACAGACCAGACATATTAGGCAGAAATCTGGAAACTCTTAGAAAGCAAAGCTGAGAAGCCAAGTCACTCTTTCTATCGGACAAAGAAAACACAGAATCAATGGAACATTCACTTGGATAAATTTAGTTTTGACAATTTAGAACCTTTCCATGAAAAAAATAATAAAAAAATAATTATGAGATGCTCTTGATCAAGGCTCAACTTGTCACATTACTCACCTTCCCTTGCTTTAACACGTGAGAAGTCTGCTGTTGAGTCTCTGCCCAAAGGAATGAAATGCAAGGTCTTGTGCCTGGGTTGTGGAAACCCCCGCTATCAATACAAGCTGGAGGACAAAAGGATTGAGCTCTGCTCAAATGTGCCCTGCCAAAAGGGACTTGGGGATACCGGTGGATGACAAGCTGGACATGAGCCAGCAGTGTGCCCTCGCAGCCCAGAAAGCCAACCATATCCCGGGCTGCATCCAAAGAAGCGTGGCCAGCAGCGCAAGGGAGGTGATCCTGCCCCTCTGCTCTGCGCTGGTGAGACCCCACCTGGAGTGCTGCATCCAGATGGGGAGTCCTCAGTACAGGAGAGACATAGACCTGATGGAGTGCATCCAGAGGAGGGCCACAAAAATGACCCTGGGGGTGGAACACCTCCCCTGTTAGGGCAGACTGAGGGAGTTGGGGCTGTTCAGTCTGGAGGAGAGAAGGCTCTGGGGAGACCTGATAGCGGCCTTTCAGTATCTAAGGGGGGGCTACAAGAAAGAAAGAGACAGACTCTTTAGCAGGGTCTGTTGTGACAGGACTAGGGGAAATGGTTTCAAACAGAGAGGGGAGATTTAGACTGGGTATAAGGAAAAAGTTTTTTACAATAAAGGTGGTGAAGCACTGGCACAGGTTGCCCACAGAGGTAGTGGATGCCCTGTCCCTGAAGACCTTCAAGGTCAGGCTGGACAGGGCTCTGAGCAACCTGATCCAGCTGTAGGTGTCCCTGTTCACTGCTGGGGAGCTGGACTGGATGGCCTTTAAAGGCCCCTTCCAACTCAGATGATTCTGTGCTTTCAAATCAACTGAGCTCAAGACTTCTGCCTGCAGAGAAGTGGTACAGCCCTGCTTTTTGTATTTCTTTGAGTTGATCAGGTACCCAAAACAGCAGCTGCCACTTTCACACACCACCTTGCACAGGACTCAACGACATGTTTCTGACTGAAGAGCATAGCTCTGCCTCTCCTATGAAGCTGGCCTCTCTCTTACCTATGAACAAACAGATTAGAGATGCTGAACAGGAACCAATTTAACGCTGCTACTGAAGTAATAATATCCTTTACCAATATGATCTGCAGTATTTTAAGTGAGGTTTAACATGTACTATAAACAGTATCATGGAAGGACCATTAATAAGCATCTGCGCTATTTTAAAACAACAGGTGGTGAGATCGTTTCACCACAGTTATGTGCTCGCCATATGTGTAAATGGAAATTCTGTAGGAGGTAGAAGGCAAATGAGTGAATAGTTAGCAAATACATATATAATATATATAATTATATAGATATATTAAGATATATATGATCTCATTAAAGCTGCAGCACATTTTACAGGCTAGCTAACAGCTGCCAGGATAACTTCAATATATTTTTGAGTCTTTTTGGGATAGTTTCTAGAACAAAAGATGCGATAGAAAAGCAGTCACAGAGAAACTATGACTGTATGTTGGAGCTGGACCTGCTTGCCTACCACTTCTGATGGATCACTGGGGCACTACTGCAGAAAGTGATGTACAATGGCGCATAGACCAGCCAGTTGCTTTGAAGTACTTCTGAAACAGGACAGGTTAAACTGCTTACAAATCCTCTAAAGCCAATGAACAATGACAGAGCCAATTTTAAAATTCATTTTCATAATGGTTAGAAACCAAAAATCTACTAGGGAGAACTATACCCAGGAGGACATGGAATTCTTCCTCTGTAGTCCTCCAAAAAGTTTGGAGGAAAAAACTCTTTATGCTGATTCATCCAGGGAAGAAAGATAGAGATACCCTGGAACCATTTTATTACCACAGAAATGCAGCCAGATTAGAAATACAATGCACTAGGAAGCCCAAAGGACACTGTCATACCTTACATGCTCTACCGTAAGAATTAACAGATGCAAAGTGTAATAGTTGGATTTGGCATTTGCTGGGACATTTGCACCAACACTCCTATATGGAATTCCATTTTCTTTTCCCGCACTGACACATTTTTACATAAAGACAGGGCTATTTGCTGGGATCATACTGTCCTTATGCTACAAGGCCCTTCCATTTATCATGTTAATTCAATAGAGCCATTTTGTACGAGCAAAAACCCAAAGACTTTCTTGATACTAATCTCCCACTGCATCATGAAATTAATACAAATGGATTGATGCTCGTGTTGTCACATGCAGACAACATGCAGAGAGGCTTAATTCAGATTGTTTGTGCAAGAAGCATATGTGAACTCTGCTCTCATATTTCTATACTTTAGAAATTTAATCTGTGGCCTTAGTACCTCAGCTGAAGTGCTGATGTACATACCATCAGGTCTGTACACAAAGGTAGTATAGAAAGGTACTTGAAGCCTTTTCCCCCCCACTGTTGACACATTAGTGATAAATAAAACTTGGTTCTCCTAACAGCTGTTACCTTTGCATTTGACCAACTACTCACATGGAGATCTGACCATGATTAAAGAGTCCAGCAGAAGGTCCGCTTGCGTAGTAAGAGATGAAATTTGATGCCTGGCACTTAGTTCTCAAGCCGAAGTTTTCTCTCATCCAGACACGCTAGCTACATAAAGGGCATGCTTTTAAAACCGTTAATACATTGTTCTTACACAGATGGTACCGCTACTGTTAAAATACTGTTTACTCATGTAAAGTGTGTGTGGGTATGTGTAAATAAATATCTGTCCACTCACACTCTGTTCCAGACTTCCTTTGCATCTTAGACTCTCAGGAATTCTTAGTTTGGGGAAAATAAACCAACTCAAAGCCTAATAACAACATAACTCAAACGTTGCATGCTTACTCTGGAAGGTGGTTATTTCTGTTGGTTCAGACAGCACTTAGAAACATCACCTGCAAACATTCTCACAGTAAGAAAAAATTATTAACTGAACTGTTTCATTTCAGCCTCAGAAAGGATCACAAGCAAATGAAACCCTTGCAGCTTTGAGTGCATTTAAGGTTACTGGGTTTTCCAGTTTGTTCTCCTAAGGAAACAAGCTTTATGCAAACATANNNTCACAACTTTGGTGAAATGAACCTGCTGCTTCAAAGGCTGGCTGTGGCCTAGAAATCTCAAAGCTAATTAAGCTCTTACAAATTTGCAGAACGAATCTAGATGAAGAAACCCAAAACAGCAGACCCTCAGAGGAAAAGGCAGCTAACCCTCAGCTGCTCTGCAGTCTGTCTGGCATCAGCCAGCTAGGCTGTTCTTCCAGTCGGCAATGCTCTTGCCCCAGATAAACCACAACAGAGATGGCTTTCCTTGCTTGGCAGAGGTATGGATGTTGTTGTAATGGAAGGAGGAAGAGGAGTTCAGAAAGAGAAGGGGATTTACATCAGTTACAGTGTTGAGACTAAACTCACACCAACACTTACATGTACACTTCTTTCCCACCCAGTATGGACACACACACTCTTGCGGTGACATGATCACAAACCATCTGTCTTTGGAGCAAGAAGATAAAAACAAAAACAATTCCAGTTTTCAGTGTCAGATCAACCAGATGTCATTACAGATATGAACGTACAACTCTTGATCATCTACTCCTTCCTCCCTGACACCACATTATTTCAGAAAGTGTTAACATTCTTTTGAAACATTTGCCAGGAAGCAGAAAAAGCTGTATTTACTGCACTAACATTTTGTCAACATTAGCAAGCACTCATACTACCCTACATTTGCAACAACAGAATGGGAAACCATTACTTGATGTCTCTTCAGCAAAGGAATGGACTCAATATAGAACAGGAGGACTAATCCGACAAGTATCCGAACTCAGACACAGTTTCTTTTTCCAGCCAGAGGCAATTAGAGGAGAAAATTGACAAATGACTACAACAGTGCAGTCGCTGAGACAGCCATACTCTTTTCTGACCAGAAAACCAGTAGAGATGTGATAACTCAGGCTCCCAAGTGTTTTACAGGAAAAAAAAAAAAAAGTAAATGTTTGGTAGATGAAAGATACAGGTTTGATGGAATGGGATATTACTACTTCTGGCTCAAATTACATACACTGAGTGTGCCGTGGTCGTGGGGCCATAGTTAATGACTAGGGTAGCTGATGTGGGGTCATACTTCATGACTTGTCTTCAGAACAAAGATCTGTCTGTTGAAGTGATTTCTGACACTGCAGTTCACCAGTCACTCTTTGTTTCTGCCTTGTGAAGCCTCAATTGTCTTTTACTGCATTTCCTGTTGCTGTAGTCATCATTCCCCTTCTGCTTACCCAGCAACAGCACTGAGGCAAACACATGTATTTCAGCATCTTCCCAGAAATAATGGCAACAGATCAAGCAACTGCCTGTTACCTCCACTCACATTATTTTTATCACTCTAGCACCATCCACAACTGGGGAACCACCACTATCACAACTACGTGAGCTGCTCAATGAACACGCAGGATAAAGGGATCCTTTACGATGAACAAGTAAATAGATATTCAATAAAACAACTTTCAGATTCTAGGATCCTGCTTCATTTTTTCAATAAGATTAATACGTTATTCTTCTCCCACTGGAAGCACAATCGCTGTTTTCGCTTCCAAAACAAACCACACAGAGCCATCAACCATTGCTACACGCAGACAGAGCTCATTCTAATGATCTACCTACGCACACCAACCCTAGCCTCCTATATTGATAAGCCATCTTGCAAGCAACCTTTTCGAGAGCAGTACAAAGGAAAAAAAAAAAAAATCAAAAACCACCAGACATTGCAGACACAGACACAGGCCAGGCAGGCTTTTTTTTCCCTGTCCAGCTCAGCTCCAAAGGGCTGCTCATGTCACATTAACACCTGTGTACTTACCACAAGGAAGGTGCAATGGGGCAGCCAAGCTACGCTGCCACATCTACTCCTATTTTTCCACTTGGAAGTTGATATGATAACAAAGCAATTTATTTAGTTCTTACATTTAGAAAATGAAAGACATTTATTGCTGGTATTTTTTGTACCAACCTTGCACTGGCTGACAGAAACAGAAAAACAAAAAGAGGACAAACAGAAGCCCCCGAAGAGCCAACAGAATCCATTTTGGTATAAGGTCTGGATCTGCAACTTCTCCTACGCTCCCCGCAGATACCTGTGAAGCGGCTTCCAAAACCAGGAAGGCAAACGAGGTGATGACGGCCTCTCAGGCTCCACGCTGCTCCCCGAACCCCTTCTGCCCCAAGATGTCTTCCCTGCCACCTGAGGGAAGCCCAGCGGCCCGGAGCCCGGCCCCGCACCTGTCGCAGCGCCCCGCAGCCCTTCCCGCCCCCGCGCCTGCCCT
>VXAV01008793.1:190338-205808 GCA_013399715.1 Alectura lathami | reverse complement strand
TTGAAGGTAACTGATTCATCAGGATGTAACGCTATCTTCTTTTATGTTACAAGTAACAGCAAGCATCAATGCTTTTAAAAAAGCATAATTTTCTATAGTTCCTCAGTTCTATGGCAACAAGATTATCTGTTTCCAGAGTTTTCAAAACAATGCTCACAGAAAAAATGCAATGGGACTTCACAAAGTACTAATGTTTAAACTACGTCATCACCAAAACAGCAGTAACTCAAAATTCAGAGTTGTGGTTTTTATATAAGTTAATGAATCAATTAAATTTGCCAGTTCTTTCCCATATTCAGAAAACTATGTAATCTCACAGTTTAGTGAGATATGTAAATTTGCTATTTTTCTTAATAAGACATTTAATTTAAAAGCAATCCAGGGTCAGTGTTTCATAATTACAACTGCATTGGGCACTAGCAGACAAGATTTCTTTTGCCATCTTGTAAGTCAATCTGTTCTTCCTTTGGGAAGAGAACCTAAAAGCAGGAGAATGTTCCTGAGTTGTTAGCCTACAGGAATGATCTAGACCGAACTACTCATTTCCTATATACTTCTTTGAGATTGCTGGGGGGAATTTGGATCAGCCACTGCTTTGATCAGCAGCTTTACAGAAATTGGCACTGTGTTTCGTTGCTTGAGTGCTCCACATAGCTATTTAGAAAGCCTTATTTTAATAGCTTCAATGAATTACTCTCAAGTCTGCAGTACTACAATCGCACATAATTAACGTGCGTGCTTCAATCAGTTTAGACTGGACTTCTAACTGAAAGGCATGATTTGTAACATGAAAACTGAAAGGCAAAAGTAATTGCAAGAAAACATTCTGTGAGACAGGATATGAAGTTTCTAATGTATTGACCCCATTAGACAATATCTTTGTAATAAAATTCTTCTTAACAGCATTATCATAGAATCATAGTGTTGGAAGGGACCTCAAAGATCATCTAGTTCCAACCCCCCTGCCATGGACAGGGTTGCCAAGAAACAGTTTCGTGTAATGATTTTGAGAACTATTAAATAATGCTTTTTCTGTTATATTTCTGTTATAATACTCTGAATCTTTTACTGATAATTTCATTGCCATCTACATCTAGAATCCCATCTTCTTTTTATAGCAGGATCTTTCATACAATTGAGCCAGCTCCATGACAAGGATTCTGTGTTATTTTGCCAGAAAAAATGTTTTATCTTTTTCATGAACATAGTGTGGCATATTGCGTGTCCATACAAACAAACGTAACATTTATCTGTGTTCATCAGCTGACTCAAAACTATTTGTACAATAGGAACCTAAATTACTGTTTTTTTTTTTATCTGTTGTGTTTATGAAACTTACATGGTACATACTTCTTGTTGGAAAACAGACCAGTTTGTCCTTGGGTTGGCAGCTATGCCAGGAGCTTAAAAACAAAATGAGTGGCTCCAATCCTGCAGTGAAGTGAGAAAACATTTAATTATCTTAGAAGATGGAACTGTATATTCAGTCACACAATTTCAAGCTTATAATCCAGTCCCCTTAGAAGTGTTGCTTTTGAAAGTTCAACTTTGGGCAAGTTTTCCTTTTGTATATTCCGCAACCATAGGCAAAAGAAAAGGTTGCAGGAAAAGGCAATCAGAAATCAAAGAGAGAAGGGCTGTGCTGTTGGAGAAATTTCAGCTCTGGAAAAATCACTGCGGCTGAGTCATAGCTTACTTATGAGGTATGAGTGCCTCATTTAGGTGCTTGGTAACTCAGAAAATGTTACTTGGATTTTCTCTACTAAGTATTGCCATTGGAATAGCCATTTCTGTGTACAGTCACAGATGATATTCCCAGGAGGTCAATGCCAGGCTTGAAGCCTCTTCTGGCTTCTAAAGGATTGGGAAACGGAGCTAGTCCACAGTCTTTAGTAAACGAAGACATCCTAATGAGCTGTGAAATGTATGGATTTTCTTAAGTGTTCTGAAGACTTTTGTATGATTTTATAAAGTAAAATTGTCTTTTGTAGAGGACTGTACAAATCTGAAACAGAGGCATCAAAACAGTATCTCATGTCAGTTATATGCCTTTTTCTTTTTTACTTTGCAATTAATACAAGTAATACCTTCATATTATAATCAGGAAACAAAGTTGTAGCCCACATGAACTTTATTTTTTCTCAGGCCTTAACTGTATTTTTAAAGCAGATTGCTTTGTGATGTATTTGTTTAAGATGCTATTGTCTCCTGTCATGTAACATCTTCTGTTTTTATAATGTAGAATTTTCATCTTCGGGAACTGGGGCTTCATCATATGAAGGTTTATATCTTGGTCTGTTACTGATTTTGCTTTCCCTTGCCCAAGCTGAGAAGTATTGCCTAAGAAAACCCATAATCTTAAAAATATATATATATTTTAAAATTGCCTGAAAGACTTCACAATTACAAATAAAGATTTTCAAACATTGCTAGCTGTATAAAACAGTTTTGGCATCGGAACTGGTTTGAAAATATTTCTGTTTCGCTGGTGCCTCAAGCTGTGTTTGAGAGTTGTGTGCAATCGCTTCAGTTATAAAATGCTCTAACAATGGCTTGCAATTTTTAACTTGCGAGATAAAAACTATTTCTGCAGCTGCTGAGCCCTACAGAAGTAAACAACTGCATAAAATAATCGGTGCATGCTTTGCTTATCCTTAGCTTGGTGTATAAATACAGGTTGAAAAATGAAATCTGACTCTGAAAACCCGGAGAGAGATGGCTCTTTGTAATTCTCTGGGTTGACATCCAGTTTTGAAAGACTTTGTGTAAATATTTATGTAGTGAGGAATAAATACAGTCCCAGTGCAGTTGAAAGGTAACAAAGAAATACATCCACCCACATACGTTTGCTCTTTTTCTTTCTTAATAAAGTGATGTTAAGTTGAAGGCTGAAATAGCTTTTTGGAATTGCTTTTCTGTAATATGTGATGAAAATGAAACACATAATCCTTCCTTATAACTTATAATGCTTATAACTATAGAGTATTTTTCTTGGTTGTGGAATGAAGACAGTATATAAATTGGATCTTATTGTCATCATAATTAACTGAGAATTAATTGACTTTGCAGACTTACAGTCTTGCATGAATTCTAGCTTACTTAAGAGGGATTCTGTGCAAAATGATGCACTGTAGCAGTTATAGAGTCTGCATTAGTCTTTGTGTTTTACCATGGAGTACACCACAGAAAAATTATACTACAATTAGAAATGGTAGGATTAATTTTGCTAATTTTTTTTTTTTTTATGATATGATGTGCATCTCCATTGTAGCTGTTTACCTAGAAGAATGATGACCTGTGCATTTAAATGAATGCAAATGCTGTGTTACAGTTTAGTTTATTTACAGAAAATGTTTTTCTATTAACATATTACTCTTTCACATTAAAGAAAATCTGGTATTTGGAGTGGGACAGAAGTTCTTTTTATTCTGTAGGTTTTTCAACTTCATGGAGTAGTATAAAGTATGTACAGTGAAAGAGGAGGTTAGGAACAAATACGGTCACTGATACGATTAAATTAATGTTGTATAACAGAGAATAAAGTGTTCTTACTTTACTAATAACTAATACCTAACTAATATCTAACATTTGTTCAGTTGGGTTTGAAAGTAATGGTGACTGTTTTCCTGGCTCTGAATGGTAACTAACAAAGATACAATGGTGATGTTTGCCTGTTAGTAAACACCGGAGAAACAGAAGTGGGCTTTTTACCAACATTTGGGCCATGTTACTTAAATTTTTATGGAAGTCCAAGAGAATACACTGGATTCCCAGATCCATATGATGAATTAAACTTTGGAAAGGTCAGTTTCTTTATTCCTTGTTTTTCATTAGTGTTAATCAATGAATTAACTCATTTTAAAGTTTGTTTCACATTACACTTACTTTGCTGTTTCGTTTTGAATAATAATTTATATGTATGATTAGTGAGGAAGTATGATAGTATTTTCTTACATTTTTAAAGAAGTGTATTTTTGAAGGAGCAGCAGTGTTTGTAGTGATTTTCACTTTGTATCTCTACATGCTTTTATATTTCTTACCTCCCTTTTTGCTGATATTTGTGTTTATTTCTCATTTCTAGTATTAATAATTAATTCCAACTGCTTTTTTTCATTTTTTTTCAAATGTGTACATGCATGCCTCTGCAAAACTTGTGAGAACTCTTCAGTGAAGCCAGAAGTATGTACAGCCAAAGACAGATTGTTACTGTAGAAGAAAAATATAACATTGGATTAAATGTGTCTTTATGTTACAGGGAGAAGGAGTTGCTTATAGAGGGAGAATTCTGGTTGAACTGTCTACAATACTCGAAAGCAAACCTGTTAACAAAAAGTTAGATGTGATTCCTAATGATGACATACTGGTTGTTGAGGTAAGTTGTTGGTTTCCTGTCACTGTAGCAATGGAGGTGTGCCTTGTCTGGTTATTTTTGGAGAATGATCTAATTTACTGAAACAACTGAGTTAGATCTTAGACTTAAGCGGTGCTTATTTATGGTGTGGCTACAAAAATGTTAGCCCCTGGTAATATGACATGTTGAGACATTTTTATCTTCTCAAATGCAGTAATTTATGATACACAGATATCTTTTTAGTACATCCCAGAAACAAGCAAAAATATTAAAATCATAATTTCCTTTGAGCAAATACTACTGTTTACTGTGATTGTGGATCCTATGTTACAAGTATTTCAATACAACTAAAAAGGTTCTTGTTGTAGAAATACCAGCGCAGACGAAAGTTCTGCTTAGCTGCCGTGTTTCATTCTGCTACCATGCTGCAAGACACTGGTGAGCCTATCCAGTTTGAAGTTAGCATCGGTAACTATGGCAACAAGTTTGATACCACCTGTAAACCTTTGGCATCAACAACTCAGTACAGTCGTGCTGTTTTTGATGGTAAGGGTGCTGCTAGTAGGGGGGTAAGATCATGTAAAATTCTCCTTTGAAGGTGCAGGGAATAGCTTCGGAATGACAGCCCTTACTCCACTAAAAATTACCAAAAATGTGAAAGAAAATGATGTGTGGTTCTTCATAGTCTTTGATGAAAAGTAGACTGCAAAGCCTAGTAAGGGTATTAATGAAATTTTTGCAGAATTCAGCGAGATCTTCAACTAGGCACTTGATGTGCACAAGAAAACTGGCAAGAAAATCACAGTATTTTTCAGGCATCTGACAGCTAGAGAGTAAGAAGAGAAAAAACCACCAGAACATTCTGATTTAAAAGATAATGAAAACTTATTTTTTAACCAAGAGTCTGGCAACCTAGAAGAAAGCAACCTACCTACATCACAAAAAAATGTTTTGGCTGTAACTTTTATTTTATAAATTGTTATTTTTTTCTGCATATTGAATGAAGTGCACGGTTGTACTCTGGTAAAAATAATTATTTGTACATTTCATTTCAGAGAAATGCATTGATTTTCTATCACATCAGAAAATAATTTGATAGAATAATGAACATGTTAGTAGATGATTTACTGAAAAAAAAAATCCAGTGGCTTTTGGTACAACTTGAGGTAAAAGCTTACCATCCAATGGATGCCATAGGGCATCCTTTGATAAGATGAACTGGCTTGTGTGTTTGTGAATTACAGCGCATGACTGAAATAAATAGAGCAACTTGTACAGTGTACAGTATGTATGCCTACCATGAGTTCTACCTCTAACATACAGATGTTTCACACCAGGTAATTATTATTACTACCTGCCATGGGCGAACACAAAGCCGGTTGTAACGCTGACTTCCTTTTGGGAAGACATAAGTCATAGATTAGACCCGGTGAATGTGATCCTAAACATGGTTGAAAGGCTGGTAAGTCACATAAGAGCATTCTTTTTGCTAGTATGTTTTTTTTTGTTTTGTTTAATTTGGATGTGTAATGAAAAGTGACATTTTGAGCAAATTATGGAACATAATTTTTCTCCGTTTTTCCTGTTCAAAATTGAACATAGAACAGTGTGACAAATGGCACAAATAATCATAGATGTGTATTCTGGTAAGGCCCAATGCTGCTTGAATCTGCAGGGTATTCCCACAGGAAAGAAGAATCCTCTTTGTTTGGGGACACCTTAAGTTTGTAGAACTGTATTTGCCTTGAAGTTAGGCACAATGTGAAGTAGTAATAAATACAGTGGGAAAGCACATACAAAGAGTGCAATTAAATATTGAATCAAGTTTGAACATCTTAGTATTTTTTGATTTGGGCTTTAAATAAGATCAAAATAAAGTCTTTAAAACTCATATTGACCATAGTACCATTTCCCCGGTGACTGGAAAAAGGGAAACAACGCTTGCATTTTTAAGAAAGGGAAAAAGGAACACCCGGGGAACTACAGGCTGGAGAGCCTCATGTCTATGCATGTAAAGATCATGGAGCGGATCCTCCTGGAGGAGATGCTAAGGCACATGCAAGATGAGGAGGTGATCCAAGACAGCCAGCACGGCTTCACCAAGGGCAGGTCGTGCCTGACCAATCTGGTGGCCTTCTATGATGGAGTGACGGCATCGGTGGACCAAGGGAGGGCAACGGATGTTGTCTACCTGGACTTGTGCAAGGCCTTTGACACGGTCCCGCACCATATCCTTATCTCTAAACTGGAGAGATACAGATTTGGTGGGTGGACTGTTCGCTGGATAAAGAACTGGCTGGATGGTTGCAGCCAAAGGGTTGTAGTCAATGGCTCTACGTCCAGGTGGAGGCCGGTCATGAGCGGTGTCCCCCAGGGGTCTGTCTTGGGACCGGTGCTCTTCAACATCTTTATCGACGACTTAGACTGTGGGATCGAGTGCACCCTCAGCAAGTTTGCTGATGACACCAAGCTGAGTGGTGCAGTTGATACCCCTGAAGGAAGGGATGCCATCCAGAGGGACCTGGACAGGCTGGAAAAGTGGGCCCACGAGAACCTGATGAGGTTCAACAAGGCCAAGTGCAAGGTGTTGCACTTGGGTCGGGGCAATCCCAGGTGTGTGTACAGACTGGGAGAAGAACTCCTTGAGAGCAGCCCTGCGGAGAAGGACTTGGGCGTTGTGATCGACGAAAAGCTGGCCATGAGCCGGCAGTGCGCTCTTGCAGCCAGGAAGGCCAATGGCATCCTGGGCTGCATCAAGAGAGGGGTGGCCAGCAGGGAGAGGGAGGTGATCGTCCCCCTCTACTCTGCCCTTGGAAGGCCTCACCTGGAGTGCTGTGTCCAGGCCTGGGGCCCCCAGTACAGAGGGGATGTGGAGCTGTTGGAGCGGGTCCAGAGGAGGGCCACCAAAATGCTCAGAGGGCTGGAGCACCTCTCCTGTGAGGAAAGGTTGAGGGAGTTGGGATTGTTCAGCTTGGAAAAGAGAAGGCTCCGGGGAGACCTCATTGCGGCCTTCCAATACTTAAAAGGAGCTTACAGGCAGGAGGGGGACCGACTTTTTACACGAGTGGATAATGGTAGGACAAGGGGGAATGGGGTGAAACTGAAAGAGGGGAGGTTTAGGTTGGACATCAGGAAGAAATTCTTCCCTGAGAGAGTGGTGAGGCGCTGGAACAGGCTGCCCAGAGAAGCTGTGGCTGCCCCATCCCTGGCTGTGTTCAAGGCCAGGCTGGATGGGTTCCTGGGCAGTTTGATCTGGTGAGCTAGTGGCTGGCAGCCCTGTCCACGGCAGGGGGGTTGGAACTAGATGATCTCTGAGGTCCCTTCCAACCCAAGCCATTCTATGATTCTATGATACCACAATGGAAGTTTGTAAGTGCAAATCCTTTTCTTTTAAATTCCTCAGCAATCCAACTTAACCACCTTAAAATCAGGAATGCAGGCTAAAATTTCTGAAAACCGATTAGCTGAGATGTGGTTGAAGCTGATTGATGAACTTACAGAAGACATAAGGTAAAGGTACCTTTTTATCTATTGCCTTATCATTCTAAGCCTGTTTGGAATCTTCTTTGTTGCCTTTAGTAAGTCAGAGAACAAATTCTAAGGACTATAAAACTCATTGCCCCTATGAACTGACTTGAAAACTGGAATTTCAAAACTCTGAGAAAGCAGTAAAGCAGCATGGATATTACCAGTGAAGTCATCTATCTAATTTTATAATTCTCCTTTATCTTAGTCACTGACAGTAATAAAGCAGTACCTCTCAAAAAACAAAACATCTAAGGTAGAACTGTTCTGCAGATGTGAAATTGTGGATCTCTGCTGCCTTTCTACCACCTTACCTTCCTTAGAATTCCTCATGTATGTTTTGTTTACTCAAATTTCAATGATATTTCTGAAACTGAAGATGGAAGAAATTCTATTATTTGCTGGTAAGCACAGAACAAAAAAAAATCGCTGCTGTTTAGAGCTTAAGGGCTATAAAGATGACATTCCGAAGTGATCCTTTAGTCAACAGTCTATGTATGGGAGAGGTCAGAAAAGATGATGGGAGTCAGCACTTAAAGTTTTGAAGGAGAATAAATTCTAAATAGGGAGGAAGAAATTGTATGGAAAAGACATTAACAGAAGGAGACAAGGAAAGGGAAAGGAAATGGAAGGGAAAACGAGAGAACAGTTATTATTCACTAGAGAAAATAACAGAAAACATGCAATGAGAGAAGAACTAATACATCAAGTTCTAGAACCAAAATAAAACTGAACAAGTGAACAGAAGAGAAAACAAATGTAGTGGAGATCAGTATATATTAGCAAAGAATTGTATGATAGAAAGCTTATGTCAAAATATAAACTAGTAACTTTATTAAATACCTGCTATTGTAGGTATATAAGAACTGACATACTTTAGGAAGGCAAAATGTGAAGGGCAAACCTGTCACATGGAGCCATCTAGAGAGCATAGAAACTTCAGGCTTTGTATCAGTGATAATGTCTGCCCTGTAATTCAGATTTATTTTATTAAATAGCAGTAGCACCTAGATACATCAACCACATTGGCTTCTGTTGTTCATCGCATACAATGCCCTCTATGGTGTATTTTCGGGAAACTCATAAAACCTGTGGAAAGGCAAATACCCTATGTTGTATTCATACAACAATTTTCTTTGCTGTGTTAAAGATTTAATGAGTAGGAGTAGTGCACCATTTAAACCTAAAATGTGATGACTTTTTGGAAGTTCTGATATGGTACGTTTGAACCAAGTGTAAGTACTGGCACCCTGGACATGCAGCATTTGCATTCAGATTTGTAGAACTAATTATAGTGGAAGAAGCAGCAGTCAGTGGTAAGGTTTTGCAGAGTTAGAGCCCTTAGAAATACATGGCTTGTTATCAAAACTAGGTCAGAGAAAAGTCAGCCTTACCAAACTTGACTGTGTCTCTGGAATTTTTTATTTTTTTTATAAGTATCATATTAAAGACCTCGTAATGAACTCTATTGAAAGAATATACTCATTTATCTTTGAAAAGCTGCCTTTTCTTCAAACCACCCCCACCTCAAAAAAGAAACTTTTTTTCCTGGGCTCTACTGTACTGCTATAGTATTTCTTGATTCTGTTAAATAATTACTGTGCCCTCTGGTGACTCAAAAGTTCTGTGTCATGGATTTCTTTTAGAGTTTTTCCATGTTTTGTTGCCAGATAGTTAGACAGATCTCATAGTCATAGATACAAGCTGTATCTGTACAATGAATTTTTAAGAATTTATGGCTTCGGTGAAGGAAAGGAACCTAAGCTTGGTCTAAGCATTGATTTAATCTTTGAGATGTACATTCTGAAACAGTAATTTTCTGATCTGCATGTGTAAGGAAATGGATTTTGCTTGATTTGGGTTAGCAGCAATTACATTATATGCCTCATGCTATTTTATGTTATGCTTCTTATGTAAGCACAGCATCCCTGCTCACTGTAAACACTTTGTCATCTGGAAACGGCTGCAGAAACAGATGCTGTAGCATTGTTCCGGTGGTTTTCAATCACAGAAACAGTAACACTCAATCCCTTGCCACTGTATGCATGTACACGTTGAGTGTATGGCTAAATAAAACTCCCTTAGATTACTAACCATGATAACAATTCTCTTTTCAGTAAACCGTTTCCCCTCATAGAAGGCAAATCTAACATTACAGTCCTTGACACTCAGATAGAAAAACTGCGCCTAAAGTCTCTCAGCCAGATTAGAGAAGCAGCAACAAGGATGAGGAATGAAGCTACTGATGTCAAAGCCACTCTGACAGAAATTGAAGATTGGTTGGATAAATTGCTACAACTGAGTGAAGAGGTTAGTACCACACCACGTCAGTGACTCACTTCAGAAGTAGCTGTCTAACACAAATCAGTATAATGCTCCCTGCTGGTCAAGCAATATCCACTCTATTCAGAACAGTAAGCTTAGATGTTGTGGAAGTAAACGCGTGCCTCTCTGTAATTAGGATTTACTTTAACACGTTGTTCTATGCTGTTATCCAACTTCACTAAGAATGTATGTTGAGAAATCACCACTGACTTGTAGAATTAGAATAGACTCTTCACCTGTTCCAAGTGGCAGTATTTTTTCTTTTATTTTCTTCCAGATTTGCAAGGGACTGCAGGATATATGTTGTACTTCCACAGCTCATTAGTCATAGTAATTAACTTCTTACAGAGATTTTTGAGTTTTCAGCAATGTTGTAAGTTTTCATCTGGGTTATGTTCTCATAACTGATTTTCATGATATCGTAGAAATGTTTTTCCTTTGTCATTTCTACTTTGAGAAAAATAATATTAAAAAAAAAAAAAACACTTCATTTGGAAGACTTGCAGCTAGTGTACAAAGGTGTGGACAAAGCTGCAAAAAAGATAGCAGGCTATTTCCATCTTCTGCTAAATGTCTTATGATGATCTACCTTTAACATGCAAGCATTAGCAATTGGGATCAGTCACTGTAGCCACTGTAAATGAATTGAGTTACAATGTATTTCTAGATAAAATTGCAAAAGATGTAGGAATCAAATATTTTTAACAGGAATATTTTTAATGACTCTTTCAGAACTTGTATCACTTGCAAGAAATTTATTTACCTTATGTTTATCATAAATTCATGTTGATTATTGATTCTTAAGTGATAAAGCTTTTACAATAATGGATTTCTGTAGCTGTTGCTTAAGCATTAGGTTAGTTTAACATTCTATTAATTACCAACTTTAACTTTCTTTTTCCTGCAAATAATCCACAGCCACAAAACAGTATGCCTGATGTAATCATATGGATGATCCGAGGAGAAAAAAGACTGGCTTATGCTCGTGTTCCTGCACACCGAGTGCTGTATTCCACCACAAGCCCTGAATCATCTGGTAAATATTGCGGAAAGACACAAACAATCTTCTTAAAGGTACATTTTTTTCCCTCAAAATCACTTTGTAACTTTAACTCCCTAAATTGTGAGGCATTCTTACATGTGCATGGAACATGCGAACAAATTCTAAATAACAAGGCATAAAACCTCAGAGCAGATAAAAGCCAACTGCATGTAGTTGTATATGGAGACTTTCAGAGGGAAGAATTAGTGCAAGTCAGAGAAGTTCCAGAAACCTGTTCAAAGTTTTGGATGTTTTTCTGCATGTACTGTAGAGCAGGTCTACAAGCTCCTCAGTATGTCTCTGCATTGAGTCTAACACTTGAATTCAAAGTGCCTTTCTCCAGTTAAACAGATAAAGTTTTTAAATGTTATGAACTTAACCAGAAAAAAAGGCAATCTGACTGTGGAACAGTGAGTTTGTCAATGTACTGTTACCGTGATTAGATCTTCCAAGCTTCTAAGTCCATATCTTAGTGATTTCATGCAGACCCTGTAGTCATTCACATTATGATGCACTGCTTTTAAATTTAGAGAACCATTCTGACTAACTTCTGAATTTCCGGACTCTCCTGACTAGAAACACTAATGTCAACATAAGCTTTGAAGTTACAGTCATGACTAAGAACCCATTACTGGATAAAACTTGGGAGAGGATATACAGGAGCAGGGATTATACTAATGGTTACTGTGTTTGTTTATTATGCGCCTTGGGCAAGTGCCATTTAGAAACTGCCTCCTTTCTGAACTATTTTATTAGCTCCTTTTGAGGAAATGCCATACAGGGAGAGATAAATCATGTATTATTATTCATATATCTTTGTTTGTATTTTACTGAAAGCTAAAATACCTGCATGACATAACAAAGAATAACCTCGTGTGTGTGCCAGTACCCACAGAACAAGACGAAAGATGTCAAAATGCCTGTGGAGTTGCGAGTTAACATTTGGCTTGGGCTGAGTGCAGTCGAAAAGAAGTTCAATAGTTTTGCAGAGGGAATATTCAGTGTTTTTGCAGAAATGGTATGTCCATCATTTCTTTCTTATATGAAACTTGGATATGAGCTTTAGGAATTCAATAAAATTGGAGCTCTTCTGAAATTTTTGTATGCCTGGCAGAAAGGGAGAGTAGTATGTATTGTTCTGAAAAAAGTGTTGAAACAAGTAAACCACATTAAAGGCAATTAATGATCAGGTCCATTGTGCCTACCACATGAACCTCAGCAGAACAGATTCTGAACTGGTTAATCTGGTGAAAGTCTGAATAAGTCTAGTGATTTCAAGACACTTGGTTTAGATTTTTATCAGTGTAATTAAGATTGAGATCTAGAACATAATGTTTTGGCATGAAAATAACCTTTTAATTGCTTCTTCATTTCCTTACAAATGATACATGGATTCAAGTGGTTTTGTTTAATTATGGTTCTTTTGTAGGGGTAGAAAATTTACCAAAAATTAACCATTACGAGGAAAACTGGTCAAAACCAGTAGATCTCACTGACAAAAGACTGTATTGTAACATGTCAATGATAAAAGGAGGGGAAAAAAAAAAACCCTCAAAGTAGTCCTACAGCATATAATAGAGATTTTTCAATGATAATAATAAACTGTAAGGATCTTTTCTCTGCCTAATTTACATGCCTAATGGTGCATGTAATCCAATATCAGTGTAACAGTTGAGGAGACAGGGCATTTTCACAGAGGCTTGTGTCACCATCACCGCTATGCTTAGAATACTTAGTAGTCCTGTATTAAGTAGCTTACGACAGTCAATGGATTTTCAAAATCATTATTTGTTCAGTGTAGGGGTTTATGAGGCTATGGAATATCTCAGTTTTTTCCTCTTCATACAGCAATCCAACAATTTTATAGCAGTAAGAACAGAAAACTAAAGACCATTATAAACTAGGAATAATCTCATTAGCAGAAAGAGAAATATACTATATAAACCGTGCTGACATCAGAATTGTTCCCTCAGTAGCTTCCTTAAGACTAAAAATTACTTTCAGTTTTACATCTTACAAATTAAGAGCATATAAATACAAGATTTGAGATGGAAAAGCATGAGAGGATCATGCATTTAGAAAATAAAACAAACTCTTGTTCAAATAATGTAAAGGAATTTTATTTAACAAATGTTTAAGTTGGAGGGAGTTTGAAGACTGTGGTATAGCTGTGGAATCATTGTCTACGTTTATAAGACAGCACAGGAGAAAAAGGAAGAAATTAATGATGACAGTGCAGGGCAATGTGGGAAGGAAATATTTAATTTCGAAGAAAGAAAATATATAGTAGAAGGTTTAACTTGTGACAATTTCATAAATCTTTTTTTTAATCCTAAAATCTTTTCATTGTTCCTAAAGAACTGTATTATTCTTTCTTCTCAAACAGTATGAAAATCAGGCTCTTCTTTTTGGAAAGTGGGGTACCTCAGGACTTGTTGGTCGCCACAAATTTTNAGTTTGAAGACTGTGGTATAGCTGTGGAATCATTGTCTACGTTTATAAGACAGCACAGGAGAAAAAGGAAGAAATTAATGATGACAGTGCAGGGCAATGTGGGAAGGAAATATTTAATTTCGAAGAAAGAAAATATATAGTAGAAGGTTTAACTTGTGACAATTTCATAAATCTTTTTTTTAATCCTAAAATCTTTTCATTGTTCCTAAAGAACTGTATTATTCTTTCTTCTCAAACAGTATGAAAATCAGGCTCTTCTTTTTGGAAAGTGGGGTACCTCAGGACTTGTTGGTCGCCACAAATTTTCTGATGTCACAGGAAAAATCAAACTGAAAAGAGAGTNNNNCAAACTGAAAAGAGAGTATTTTCTACCTCCAAAGGGCTGGGAGTGGGAAGGAGAATGGATGGTTGATCCTGAAAGAAGGTCAGATTATTTTAATGTTATGTAAGCAGGAAAAAAGTTGACCTCAGAGTGCAGAGGAAAATATCCCCTCTCTGTTTTCTTTGCTGACTTTAAGCTGAACTTTTTAAGGTAGCAAAGGCCAGCCAACAGTTAAAGCTATTAAATAACTCGAAAAATACTATTACCTTTTGTTGTTCACAGACTCTGGATGATTTTTTGTGTTTATTTCACTAAATGTTGAGAAGGTCCAGGGCCCTCATAAAACAACTGTCACAGGTTATTTCTCAGAGACTCAAGGTTATTTTCAGAGGCTGAGGCTCTGCTGCCATATGATTCTTCCACCCCCGGCAGATCCAGTTCATGAGGTCTCCATCCTGCCCCAGCTCCGGCAGGTTCAGTCTTGCTCTGTCAGAAGTTGTCAGCTCCTGAGTTGTGCCAGTTCAGCTGTTTGCATCGCCACACTTAAAACTGGACTGGGTGAATGAGCTGTTTAACAAACAAAAGACAGCATCAAGATAGAAAAGATGCTCAGTTTTAATACTTGTGTTCTTATGGTATGAAATACCCAGGACTGTTGCTATAAAATCACTGTTTAAGAAAATGTGTGCTATTTGATCCATTTTAAAGTCATGCGAGTTTGTAGGTATGAATGGAAGGATTTATTTTAACATCATTTCAGTGAATAGTGTGAGATGAAGTAAAGCAATAAAACATGTATATTCTCAGATAATGGGAAAAACATGGCCTGTTAAAATATGCTTGTTTATACCTCATACCTGCTTTTACTGGAAGATAATCCGCATGGCTTTATTTGACCAGCAGATGGCATTTTAGAACATATTTTAATGCTTTCTGACCCCGTTAGTCACAAATGGAAATCAAGGCTATTTTGTCTAATTTAATGTTCTCTTACTTATTTTACTTATAAGTTAGAAAAGTATTAGCCAACTGATGACTTGTCAATAGCAGAAAGGGGATAAAATTAACAAGTCTGCCAAATTTTAGTGCATAGCTGTTATATTAAAAACTAGAGATGCATGTAGCTATCATGTGGTCTGTTTTTCTCTACATTTAAATGTATGATTTGTTTTCTGTTTCCAAGAGAAATGTCCAAAGCAGCTGAATAACAACAGCAGTTAAAACACTCATGCTAGTCACTCATGAGTAAAGTTCCTCCTATTGCTACTACTAGAGGAGCTGCTGCAGTTTTAGGAAGACATTGTAGGAAAATAATTCTCTTATACATGAGGGTTGCAGTGTGGTCTGTATATCAATGGAATTTCACAAAGATGGACAACCCGGAATTCCAGCGTGTATATTGTTTCTCTATATTCTATGTAGCCTGCTTAAACATTTTTGGTTTATTACTG
>VXAV01008793.1:168920-182776 GCA_013399715.1 Alectura lathami | reverse complement strand
TTTAAATCATTATTATTTTTTTGTATTATTATCATTTGATAATAGCATTAATGGCTACAATTACTAATTTTGATTGCAGGGTAAAGATGAATTCCTCGGAAGAAGTGTTTGCTCCCCCATGGTCAAGTTAATTGCAGAAGAGGACATCACACCAAAACTGCTCTGGTATCCTGTAATAAATAATGGCAAAGCCAGTGGAGACATTCTTTTTGCAGCAGAACTTATTTTGAGGGACAAGGCATGTATTTACTATATTTTGTGTATGTCTATATAAAATCTCATCATATATATACATTCTTTCATAGTGAGCCATAATGTGAAGAACTGTCTTAATACTTGCAAAGTATTTCACTTAAGGAAGAGGAGAGAAACCAGTACTTATGTGTGTGTCTTAACAGAGCGGCTCCAACCTTCCAATTCTTCCATCACAAAGAGCACCGAAGCTTTACATGGTACCTCAAGGAATCAGACCAGTAGTTCAACTCACTGCTGTTGAGGTACTGTTTATTTTTAAGCTAACTGAAAACAAGGGCAGTCATCTCATCCTCCAGATAGCAAGCTTATTTCAAGTTCATTTATTTGTGTTGAGGGGGAAAAAAAAAAAAAAAAAAAACAACATAGAAATGTGCAGGATGTTTTTCTACATGCATTTTTGGTCTTCACTTTTTCAATTAACTTTCCTAATAAAACAACCTTGAAATAGTTTTTTCCAGCCACATTTTATTACTAAAAAGACTTCTTTCCTATTTTTCGAGTATCTTTTTGAGCATCATGCTAAGCATATTGATCTCTCTGTCTTTGGCTTATATTGGATTTTATTTTACAGATTCTGGCTTGGGGGTTGCGGAACATGAAAAACTACCAGCTGGCACCTGTCATGTCACCAAGTCTCGTAGTGGAATGTGGGGGTGAAATGGTGGAATCCGTGGTGATCAAAAACCTCAAAAAGACACCAAATTTTCCATCTTCTGTTCTTTTCATGAAAGTTGTACGTTGCTAAAAACTATATACCAGCTATCAATAGCAAAATCAGTTACAGCATACTTTTTAAGGTGAAGGATTTGTTATGTAAGAATGAACAGAACTTGCACATGCTTTTGTGACTTAACATGAGCAAGTTGCTGAGCATGATAATTCTAATGAAGATTACATAAAAGTCTGTACACATTGAAAAAGCATACAGTTTTACATGATCCAGAGAAGTGTATAGATATATTTATTTCCTAAGATGTCAGTTTACCTATAGACATGTGACTACTTTCCTGTTGCTAGGGTGGGATTTGAGACAATTAAAAATATTCTTAATGACTTTTACTTGAATCATTATAAGGTCAGAAATTTCCATTCAATATATACTCATAAAACAGAGCAGTTTAATATTTAATAAATGAAGTAACAGCCCTAATTTAGGGGGAGAATCTTTATTGTTCATTTGCATTCTGTCTGCGTTACAAACAAACTCTAATCCTTCACTTTTAGCTTTTGCCAAAAGAGGAGTTATACAGTCCATCTCTTGTTATTAAAGTAATAGACCATAGACCATTTGGACGGAAGCCTATCGTGGGACAGTGTACTATTGATTTGCTGGAAAGATTTCGCTGTGACCCCTACACTACTAAAGAAGACATTGCACCACAACTGAAAGGTAAATAGCCGGAAAATTAAAAGTTAGGCTTTCTTATGAGGGCTGGAATGACCAGCCTTTGGTGTTTACTGTGCATACTGTACTGATCAGCAGCCATCTTGTGTTGGAGATGAGATCTGGGCCAAAAAAATAAATCTAAGTAGTGGGGTATTAAGAGCCCAAAGGAAAGTCCACTGTCAGAATGAGTATACTGGTTCCCTGAAGTTCCTCTTCAGTATCAGGTTGGAATATAACTACCTGCACATTCCCACTGTTCTCATTACCAAAGATATAATGCTGTATTCCAGCAAAAATGCTCTGAATGCAAAGCTGACCTTTTCACTTTTTTTTTCCAAAGTTTACTCTTTTTAATTCTATATATTTGAGAAATGTTTATGCATACTGGACGGAAACATACTGTATACCCACTTTTAGCAAAACATGGCAAGTAATTGCTTTTGTTAGAGGATCAAGTATATAGCCAATGAATTATTTTACATCTTCTGTAACTGCTTGGATTTCAAATCCAACGGAAATGGTCAGTAAGGTATTTTTCCTACACTGTATTGTCCTAATAAAATCTTTGGCTTACAGTTAGTCTACTCTCAGCTGCACCTCGCCAGGATACTGTAATCGAAATGGAAGACACACAACCGCTGCTAGCAGCTCAGGTAATGTTTGAAATCTGATGCTTGACTTTCATCTTCAGATCTGTGATTTCTCTAGATAGCAAAATTGTTAGAAACATATGTAACCTTCGGGAAAGCCAGATGGAGCAAACTTCCTTTGTGACAGGAAAGCAAAGGAAATATGTTGATTATTTTAACCTCTGTTTTGATATAGTAAACATGAAACTGTATCTTTTTTGTGCACGGTAACGTTCGCCCAGTAGCTGGGGAATGAAAGCTTATGACAGAACAGTACCCAGTTGTCCACTGGTCATGGATAGAGCAGCCTATAGTCTCTCACAGACTGAGCAGTTTTAAATAGAGCTAGCAGTAAGTATATTCTTTGGTGGGTACAGAATCAAAACCATGGTACCAAGGCCTGAACCTGTTCACTTTTTTCATCTTGTCTTTCCCATTCTTACCATATATTCATCCAAAACTGATAACACTGAAACATTTTTTTTCCTATGCTAACACCTCCTTTCTTTCCTGTTCTGTTGCGCCTTGTGACTCTCTACACTACTACTGATTCTTTCAGGACCTCCACAGTACACTCTTGCTTTACAGGTAAAAATAATTCAGCTTGCAGAATTTTATTCTTGAGTTGAAAACTGAGTGAAGGCAAATTCCAGACAGTGTATTTTCAAGGACAAATTTTCAGTAATTTTAGGACTGTAAAATGTCCCCTTACCTAGAAGAAGTTTTCATAATTTTCTGAGTGCCCGTTATTGTAAAGGAAACTCTAAAATTATGCCCTTTAATACAGTAAATTTGTAGACTCTTAGTCCACAACTTTGCTTTTCAAAAGTACAGACTTATTAACTTCATCGTTACAGAGGTCCCAAAGTAAACACTACTGCATTTAAACTACTGAACTCTCACTGCCATTTTAATGTTACTGATTGCATTGCTCTTCCTTTACTTCTTCAGTATTTTAATGTCAGGAAATTCTATAACTGAGGTGTCTCATAAAACATTTTCTTGTATATTTTTTCCTCATGCAAGTAAAGTGTCCTGAATATTTAACTTAGAATAGTAGGAAAAAAAAAGGCTTCTCTATTATTTTTTAATCTGAATTAGGCCTTCTGTTCTAATAGAAATGCTTTCTGGATGGTACAGATTATTTATTTCCTTTTATTAAATTTTAAGTAAAAATATTTTTTAAAAAAACTTGGCAATTGAACCCACTGGCAAAAATGATGTGAATTTTTATAGCTGATTTCTTTTATGATAGGGAATATTTTAAATGCTACATAAGGTGAAACATAATTTCTTTTAAGAGATTGGCATCACCCAAATCAAATATAGTACAACACTAGATACAGTGATAGAATCCATCTGAGAGAAGGAAATGATATTCAAAATAACGCAGTTTGAAATAAAAAAGTACAACTGTGGAAGGCATAAGTGATATGCAGGCAATATCCTAAGGATACAGAAGGCCAAGATTTCATCGATTACATTCCAATTTCCAGTGTTTAAGCAGTATGTCAACAGCACTCAGCAAAATGGCTTCTCCAACAACAGTGCATGTATGTATGTACGGAGATAATGCATGGAGGGGGCCAGAATGGGGTCGGATGTTAATGGCATGTGGTCCTGAGGCTGAGCTTCTCTTAGTAATCACTCCACACAGAGAGTTTGGAGGAAATGATGCTAAAAAATTAGTTACAAATATTACCAGATAGTTACAAATATATTTTTTGGGGAGTCATAAATATCACACTACCTCTGTATGGTATTTATTATTGTTTATTATTATATAAATACTACTATATTGTATTATTTGGAATCTATGTACTAAAAGCACCAAAATTAACAGGAATGGTTTAACCATACTATTTGTATCTAAACTTCGTTCAAAAGTGTGCTTTCTGGACAAAAAAAAAAGTACAATAAATAAGATTCTAACCCTAACTTTGCTAGGGATCCATTGTATCTCTAAATTTTTTTCCATAATTTTAAGATGTTCAGAAAGCTAATGGTTCAGTTAGTATCTCAAAAAATTCACTCCATAGTGAAATTAATGGATAGATTAAAAAAAAAAAAAAGAAGAAAAGTACAGTAATTATTAAATGGTCTTTAGCATGTGAATATTTCACTCCAAAATCTCGAATTTATCATGTGACATTTCATTCTAGTTTTTAGCATTCTATGAGCACATCCTGTGTTTTAGTAGCAATAGTATCCAAATGCAGAAGACTCTTGATCTGTTTTGGTACTTTTTAAATGAGACTTTGAAGACTTTGTTTTTTCCATAATCTACTAATTGCATTATTTGAAGAGATACTTGCAGGTCTATCAACACCTAATTCCAGCTCTTTCAGTATTATGCTTTAATTATAGTCTGTGAAAAGGCTCCAAGCTGGGAGTTTAAACAATTATGGCATAGTTATGCAAGTTATCCTTCATGTTATCAACATTATACACCATTGTTTAAACAAAATCAAATTTAAATACGGCAATGTGTTCAATTTCTGAATTTTGCCTGTAAATTTTGCAAATTAGTAATATATGGTTTCTAATAATAAATTCTAATAATTTAATTGCCTTTAAATCAACTAATAGCATCATGTAAGCCTGAAAAATACTATTCTGTATTTCTGCTTTAATGTTAGAGAAGATTGCTAGAATATAGCAAGTCTGAACATCCCTGGAAGATAATTATTTTCAGAAGAGAAATGGAGTAAAAAAAATATGATATATCAGAATGATGTCCTGACCTACTGATGCATGTGGCTTGTACTCATAAAATGTTTTGCATATTTCTTTTGCATTGCACAAAAGTTTATGGATTATGCATTTAAATTAAAACACAGTGGACAAAATATAAGCACAAATCATGCGTAGCTAATCATGGCTTCTAAATGGGATGCATGATGCTTGCTCTTAATGGAATATCTGATCATGATTACAGTACCTCCAATTTGACGGGTGAAGCATTTTGGACTGTGCAAATTGTTGTTGCACTTGCAGCAATAAAGCTGTAGACACGTGTCCTGATTGTTACTGTACTTTATAGTTGACATTTTCTTCAGCCTCCTGAAACTCTAAAGCCTGCAAACAAATGGAGAATGATAGTGGAAAAGGAAAACACTGAGTTTTGGCAAATTATTTTATAAAGAAATGGATATTCAAAGGTGCAAAAATCACTTTAATTTATATATGTGAAATTTGTTTGGATAAGACTCTCTGGAATAAATTCAGTTTTGTAGGTGCTCTTATTTCAGATGAAAATGTGTTGAAATCAGATCCAACGCACTCTGCAACTGCAGATGGAAAAGCAGTGAATACTACTGCTACTGTGCAAATCAGTAATAGAAGCCAGAATTGAACACTGCAATGATAAAATAAGAAAACCAAGTTTCTCTCAGTTTTGCTATGCTATATGAAGAACAAATCACAGGACTGTCATCTCCTACAGTCCTGTAAACCTGTGGGGTTTCTGTTTGTTTGTTTGTTTTAAATTTATATATATATATACACTCCAGTTTAACATCAAGGCCATACTGGCAGCAGCAGCAGCAAAGTTATTGTGTCTGAATATTCTTTAAAAGTTGTAAGTTATTGCTATTAGTTATTTCACATTCAAAACTGTATACACACACACACACACACAAAAAGCTTTTAGAGCTTATTTATTTCTATTCAATTCTACAAAGCAATTCCTCATCATTGTTTCTATATTTTTTTTTTTTTTTATGAATTGGTCCTCGTGAGCAGCTTACAGAAAAGGTAATGTATACCATTTTAAAAATCTATACACTGCTTTCTTGTATAAGGAGATCTCCAATGGAAAATCGGTATATCGATATTGCCTCCTAAACTTCATGGGTGTAGATGAGAACAGCAATCTCTGACAGTATTTGACATAGAACATACCATCAACTCCATCAAATGGTAAATGTAGGAAAGACATGCAAGGTAGAAATAATCTGATCTTGGCTAGGCTGTGCTGCACTGCTGAAAGATGGAGGAGAGAAAATATATACCCCTCCAGAAATCAGGCCTTGGAAATGGGGATCTAGATACCACTAATTGATTGTGTTCTTGGAGATGGCTGTCTGTTGGCTGTCAAGGTAGCTGGATCATGGACTAGATGTCTAACCTTGGGTAAGCCGAATTCCGTCTTTTTTGAGACTTAATATATACGTTCTAATTCTCTGTCTTTCAGATGAACCTTTAATATTGTTTAACTGATAATAAGTTTTAGAGACTACTGTCTCTTACTATGCTTAGCTGTTCATTGTTTCTGCTGTACAGCATGATGTGAGAGGTTTTATCTCAGACTAAAGAGACTTATTTACCCTTTTTTTTTTTTTTTTAGGAGGAAGAAATTGTCGATTGGTGGAGCAAATTTTATGCTTCAGTAGGAGAACATGAAAAATGTGGACAGTATATTGTAAAAGGATATGATACTTTAAAGGTATTGCTCTAGATAAAATAAATGAGTATTTGTCAATGTTTATAGGTCCAAACCTGGTCAGAGCTGTATCTTTCACTCTACAAAAAAACATTTTCAAAATGTAGCCGTTCATGATGTCATGTAAACGTTTGTTACAAAATGAAGGTTTTAAGAAGAAATCTTTTTGCTTCTCTTCTACTTAACTACACTTACGAAGAGACGCATTAAGAGTTTTGTCTAACCCTTCAGTCAAATGGAATTTTACTCCTCATCTTTTTGGGTGCCAGACAGGTCCTAGAACTAAACATACAGATGGAGAAAGTATGAGGGCAGTATCATTTAGTGTTCCTTGGTTAAAAGTGGAAACCATACTACTTTCATGTCTCATCTAAATACACCTAATGAAGAAAATACTCATTTGTGGAATGCTAGTTACTCTGTTTTTAACAAGGCCTAAGTGAAGCCTGGTAGCATGCTCTCCAAATATTGCATCGCTTCCACTTAGATGTAAAAATAAAAATAGCTCTAAATATTTTAGTTCCTTAAGCTATTCCATCAAATATACAATACACTTTGCAGTGCCACACTCTTGGAGCTAATACATATAACAATTTCTTAACTGTGCTTTTCTCTTTTTTCTTTAAGGTGTACGACTGTGAATTGGAAAAAGTACCGGAATTTAATAACCTAACAGATTTCTGTGATACATTTAAGCTGTACAGAGGCAAATCTGAGGACAGTGATGATCCATCAGTGGTTGGGGAATTTAAGGTAAATTTCAGGTAATGGGCAAAAACCAAACACTGGATGCAGTCTTTTGTACCTAAGTGCTCATCCTTTAAGTTTTCTCAAGCATTTCAGCAGAGTTAAGCAGAGGTGCATGCGTTACTAGGGGCAACAGCTGCTCTGAACTGCTTAGGTACAGACCTTCTTCACAGAAAGGACAGCTGTGCATGGCTCACACTAAACGTGATACGTGTTAATTTAAAAGTAGTATCATTCCTGATAATGCAATCTCCCCTGTGAATCAGAAACTTCCCAGGACATAATTTTGCTTTTGTGGTCTTACCCAAGTCATATATAACTTCCAAGTAATAACTCTTAAGTTGAATCAAGCTGTATCAATCCTGCTTCTATGTAAAACTCTGTATGTACGTAGGACAAATAGGACTGATTTTTCTACATTTGTCTTGGTTAAGCCTTTGTATTACTTTCCAGGGATCCTTTAAAATCTACGCATTACCTGATGATCCCACTACCCCAGCCCCTCCCCGCCAGTTCCGTGAGTTACCAGACAGCGGGCCTCAGGAGTGTATCGTGCGAATTTACATCGTTCGAGCTTTGCAGCTTCAACCCCAGGACAATAATGGGCTGGTGAGACTTCTTGGCTTCGCAATGTCTGTAATCTAACGCTGTGGTAGTATAGTTTAAATACAGTAAGTCTTGTAACAATTTCTTAACAATATTTCTTCTTATTTTGAATAGTGCGATCCTTATATAAAAATATCCCTAAGTAAAAAAGTAATTGAAGACAGAGATAATTATGTGCCTAATACCCTCAACCCAATTTTTGGCAGGTAACAAACATTTTTGTATTTTCAATTTTCTACATTTTAGAATGTTTTCATGTTTTCTGATAGCATCATACAATTAAGATAAACTGCTATTTTAAATATCCAATGCTGTATTCGCAGTTATAAACTGACAGCGATGACTGAAGTTATGTAAGAGATTTCCCTTTGAAATCCATGAACAGCGTAGCTGTTTGGCTAGCATTTTCTGTATTACAGGGGTAAACTGCACAAATGCAAACATATATCTTAATACTTCCCAGTGTTATGCATGCAAGAATAACAAAATGTGGAAAAGCATGGAAAAAAGTTTCAACTCTGAAAATTACTTTGTCACAATAAACAATCAGCTGAGCATGGATTCCCAGCATACTGGTCTTACCTTCAGAGGCTAATGATGGCTTTGAAATACATGAATAAAAAATACTAACTAGGAATGAAGAGATTACATCATCTTTATAATTAGCAATGAAATTCTGGGCCTAGTTTGGTGTCCAGAGTTTTAGAGGAGGGTTTTGATGAATTAGAAAGTACAGAGAGGAAGACTAGAGATCTTACAGAGTTTGGAAAGCATACTTCACAATGACGTGCTACAAGATTTCAATTGTTCACATTATGCAAAAGAGATAGACAGCAAATACACTTGATTACAGGCAGTAAGTACTTCCAAAATTTCAAGCTTTTGCATAATGATTCTGGAAGTCCAAGTTAAAGTCAGACTAGAAATGAAATCAAAAAAGGACACTGAGAATAATTAACCACTTTTCCTCAAGTGTAATGGAGTCAGCAGCAGTGGAAAACATCAAGCTGAAAAGTAAATTCAGAGAATTAATTTAAGAAAACTGAAGTTTTTTCTGTGAAGGACAGCTCGATGACAGACTAATCCCTTCTACTCAGACACTAAATATTTGAACTATATTTATTAAAGCTCCAACTGTGTTTGCATTGTGATTAAACAAAAGTAAAAGTTCTAACCATACAAAAATTTGGGGTTAAACAACCATGGTTTTAACAGTGTGACTAATAGAGCCACACTAGCTTCTTTTTCAGTCCCAACTGAAGCTGCTGCACAGAAAACCTCTAGGCAATACATTGTTCGGAGAGGAATGTTGCAATATCCATAAGAGTACAAGCCGGAATTATTATTGAGTACAAAGACAAAGTAGAGCATCAGTGGTAACTGCTACTACAATTAGCAGCATTGGAAGCATCCCTTTCATATCTTATAAAGGCGATCTCTCAAAAATAAACTTTTTGAGCAATAGTGTTAACTGGACATTTTTATGTTTAGAATGTATGAACTCAGCTGCTTCTTACCTCAAGAAAAAGACCTGAAAATTTCAGTCTATGACTATGACACATTGACTCGTGATGAAAAAGTGGGTGAAACCATAATTGATCTTGAGAACAGATTTCTTTCTCGTTATGGATCTCACTGTGGCATCCCACAGCAGTACTGCATGTAAGTCTTACTCTCTGTTCAGAAGGCACATCTGCAGATCTAGTCTTCATTCTCTGTAACAAATCTGGACTTACTTCATTTTAGTTATATGGTTAAAAAACATGGTATGGCTTCTGATGCTTGGGTGTTGAGTTCACTGCATCATCTGAAGTAAGTGAAGCTGAAAAGTCTTCGGAAGAGCCTTAACTGAAAACGATGTCGTCAAACATTTTAGTACTATTTTTGTATGGCAAACCTGTGTTTTCTGTACAGAGAACACACACTTAACAGAATTTTCTGACTTACTCATGGGAATAAATATGAAAGCACCTGTTAGCATGTTATTTTGATATATAAAGAAAAAAGCACTCTGTCTTGAAAAGTAATTGAGCTGGTACAAAATTGTCACTATCAAAATCAAGCAGCTAATCTAGGCAAGTACATTTCAACACTTTAGAACTGATTTTGGATTTAGAGCTGATAAATACATTTTACATAATTTGAAAATGTCCTGAATGATGAACAATTTTAGGATATATTTTTGTTGCTTTCCTAAAAGTTCAGGTGTGAATACCTGGCGTGATCAGCTGAAACCAACCCAGTTATTACAAAACATAGCCAGGTTTAAAGGCTATGCTCCTCCTATCCTCTCTGAAAATGGTAGAAGGATTAACTACGGGGGACGAGACTATACTTTGGAGGAAGTTGGTGAGCTTGTTCACTTATTTTATATTGCTCTTCTAAATTCACATTCATACAAATATAAAACTTTTCAGCTATTTATGGAAAATTAGAAAAAAACTTTGACTCGAATGTAGACAGTTTTGTGCTAAATTCTGGTTTTAAAAAAAAAAGTTTCAAATGCAAATTCTGGGTCATGAGCCCCTGTTCCATTCCTTTCTTCTATTTCAGAAGCTAACAAAGTACTTCACCAGCATCTTGGTCCCGGTGAAGAGCGGCTAGCCCTTCATATCCTCAGAACCCAGGGTTTGGTACCTGAGCACGTGGAGACAAGGACCTTATACAGCACTTTCCAGCCCAACATCCCTCAAGTACTATGAAATTGTTTTACTTCTGTTTCTTGAATGCAGAAATATTGCATTCCTGTAGCAATCAGAAAAGTTTAAGCTTATATTTGAAACAGAGCATAAAATCTGCAGTGGTTGCCTCACTGAAGTCTATTTAAGGGAACTGCTCCTCTACATCAGGTTGGCTTGATGGTTCTGCGAACCATCACATGCAGACGTATGACTGCACTAAATACCATCTCTGAGAGAACAGAAACTTGGAACTCCAGTTTGAGAACTATTTAGGCATCTAACTTATACTGAATTCACTAGGAGTTAATGTCCCTACCACCTTACGAATTCTTGGAGGCATTGTTCATTTGAGGAAGTATGGTTACATAAGGGATTGGGCTTACCCCTATCTGAAGTCAGTAGAAGTTCTGACACTTAACTTGAGTGAGCTCTGCTCTGTGGCTAGAAATTAGTACAAGCACATCGGTTGGCACTTCCAGCGAGTTACTGTGACAAACGTGTGAAACAAACAATCCCCCATTCATCTTCTCTACTGATACAGGGAAAACTCCAGATGTGGGTTGATGTTTTCCCGAAAAGCTTAGGACCTCCAGGCCCTCCCTTCAACATCACTCCCCGAAAAGCCAAGAAGTGAGTATCTGTATCTGTATACGCAGACTGCCTGGCAGCCCTGAGAAAGGCAATTCAATTCTCTTTCCCTGAACATCTTCACTCTTAGGTACGTCTTACGGGTGATTGTCTGGAACACCAAGGATGTCCTTCTGGAGGAAAAGAGCATCACAGGGGAAGAAATGAGTGACATTTATGTGAAGGGGTAGGAGCACCCTATTGTTTAACACTTGTATGTTCAGAATACCCTGGGATATGTAGAATGTGTATTCCAAAAAATGATTTGGTGCATCTTGTACCCTCTGAAATAGTGCTAACCTCAGAGAAGTACAGGATTATTATGAGATATAGCGTTACCAGTTAATGTGTTGCAAAAGATCCCAGAAGTTCAGCCTTACAAAATATAAATGTAAATGTGGGAATAAAGAAACAAGTAGAGGGTTAGCTTTGGAATCTTGTTACATTTTCTAACCTTAATGAAAAAAAATCAATAAAAATCACAGAAAGATACTACTAGGCTATTGATCTAATTGCTCCTTAAAAAAAAAAAAAAAAAGACTAATAGTCTTAGCAGATCAAACGTTCAGATCAGATGTTCATATTTACAGTGCCAAACTGGAACCAAATAGACGGTGTATGAGAGTCTCCAGCCCTCTGTGGCAACTCCATGGGCTTATTTTGTTTGCAAGCACTCAGTAGCATGGCTGCAGTATAGAGGAGTACCAGCGTAGTTCACTGCAAACAGCAAACATGCCTGTCCATACTTTCAGATGGATGCCTGGTAATGAGGAAAATAAGCAGAAAACAGATGTTCACTACCGATCACTGGATGGTGAAGGGAACTTTAACTGGAGATTTGTTTTCCCTTTTGACTATCTCCCTGCGGAGCAACTCTGCGTAGTTTCCAAAAAGGTATTTCTAAATTTTTCAGTACTTAGAATACCGATTGTAACTAGTCTGATAATTTTGCTGTATGTGCAGAGGCAGTTTGACTCAGTTCTACATGATTTTCTCAAACTGCCACCTAAATTTTTCCTTTGAGCCAGGAACAACATGTTGGCCACAAATGGCAGACTCCTATAAGCAACATCAAGAAGAGATCTTTAATTTTCCACCCTTCCACCCTAGAATTTGCAGCTACTACAGACCACAGCTTTGAATTTTCATATGTAATTTTTAAAAAGGGACTTTTTTTGAATACTAGGAACATTTTTGGAGTCTTGACAAGACAGAATTCAGAATCCCACCCAAATTGATCATCCAGATATGGGATAATGACAAGTTCTCCTTGGATGACTATCTTGGTAAGACAACTAAGATGAAAAATATTTTTAAATTATTGCATAAGGACTAGTATTTTCAATGTGAGCTACTGTTAGCTAAATAATGCATTTACCTATCAGCATTTACATGAGCATTCTACTGCTGTACTTGGTTCTTTTCTTTTTAGGTACACAGGGGAAAAAACATTAAAGGTCAAGTTATCTTTCATTTAAAAAAAAAAAAAAAGGAGGGGGGGGCAGCATACGAAGTACATTCATTTAATATTAATGCGCTCAACACCAAAGAAATGAGTGTAAATACAGGCTGCTGTGTCCCACTTGCCTGCCTCACAACATGGTTAAACAAGAATGCAACATGTCCATTGATCACTTTTTCTCTATAACATGTTTGGAGATAGGAAAGGTTTATGTTGAACCACTGTGCTTTTGGGTGGCTGTGTCAACCAGTGCCTATTTGTTAATCTCTTTGTCTCCTAGGTTTTGTGGAACTTGATTTACATAAAACAATAATTCCAGCAAAAGTTCCAGAGAAGTGCAATATAGACATGATTCCAGAATACAAGGCAGACAGTCCTCAGAAGGCTCTTAAGACTGCCTCTCTCTTCGAACAGAAATCCATGAAAGGGTGGTGGCCATGTTATGTTGAAAAGGATGGCTCCCGCATTTTAGCGGTATGATTATTACTCTTTTTAAAATTACTTAAAATGTACTCAATTGCCAAGGATCTGTCTGGAAAAAAAAAAAAAAATCATTCACCACTAGTGTATTTGAATTGTCATAGAATGTATCTTTAATTAAAGTGTAAGATCTAACCACATACTTGAGTATGAAGAATAAAAATGCATATTTATAATTTGCTAGACTATTAAGCCTTTCAGGTGCATGTGCTACTTATACTGCAGTTTAGTAAATAATGGGAAAAAATCAGAAACATCTGTCAGCAACAACAATAAAACAATAAAACTGTTTTATTGTCATTAGGAAAAGATACAGTCATTGGTTGTGCTTGAAAGAAAAGCAGAACTGTCTTTGTTTTGGTAAATTAGAAAAAGNTTGTCATTCTCTGCCACTCTGCTGTAACACTGTCATAGTGCAGAAAGAAGTATTCTGAGAAATATTCTGAGAAGGAAATGGAGACCAGAACCCTCCCTTCGCCCCCTACCCGCACACACAAAATGCGCTTGTCCTAGACTCTAGGTATCAAACAAATACTCT
>VXAV01008793.1:94247-107376 GCA_013399715.1 Alectura lathami | reverse complement strand
AAAAAAAAAAAAAAAAAAAAAATTAAGATCAAATCAGAAGTGACCTGTGGTATCTGTTAAGCACAGCACATTGTGTTACCTTTTTGGTTCCTCGCGCTGCAATAGGAAAGAGTTCAATCTACATGCCAGTTCCTCTAGACACATTTATTCATTTTATCACTGAGTTAGGATCAACAAGACCAAAGCCTGCACGTGTGCTAACAGCCATTTTTCAGCATCACTCAAACTAAAAGCAGCAATGCTATGCTGCCTCTATAGTCCTCTCAGCAGAGGACAGTTGAACCACAGGTGACCTCTCTCCAGCCACTGCAGTGACAGCCTCTAGGGAGTTGACAGTAACCTTTTCTGCCTCCTGAGCTTATCCATGAATAATATTCTTAATTTCCAAAATATCTGGTGACATAAGAAACTAGAGTTCAAAAAAACCTACCAGAAATTGGGCAGGCCCAAATTTCACTCCTTCTTTTTCTCATGTGTCCTTTCACCACCACAATCCCTGGACAAAAGTTCACAGCTGACTAGCAATGTCTGTAAATGGCAGATCTTTAACTGCTAGTTTTAGCCTCTGCTGAGCTCCCAAATGGGATGGTGTTGCTTGATGGGGTCATCTGTTTACTTAAAACAGGACTGGGATCAAAAGTTCATTTTCATTGACCATTAAAGGGCAATGATATATTAACAACTTCAGCCACTGCTGGGCTGGATGTGACTCGTAGATGACTGACACCATATGCCAGGCACCCTGTTTCTTACAAGATTTATTTCAAGCCCCTTCTCTCTGCTTCTCAGGGAATATGGAAACAGCCATCTTCCATACCAATCCAGAAGGTGTACCTGTAGGCAATCTCAAACACATTATCTTCCCCTTAGATGTCACTGGTGATCCATTACAGCATATTTACAGACATCCCACCAGCCACTTGGGTTTGCTTCAATGAATCAGTAACACTCAATTTCTGGCTAACAAAGTTTTACCCATATTCCACATCAAATACCAAAGTCAGCATTTGTGAGAGTCAGAGGGTGAAGGAGAGAAAAAAGTGGGAAAGGGTGAAAAAATAAGTTATTTCCAAGTCTTCAGACAGCAAAACTGAAAACATGAGCAACAACGATTCACTTTGCTTCCAATAGGCAGCCCCCTGAAAGGTGGAAGAAATATGACAGTGAATGATTTTTGGTGTAAAAGCCTGAGTTAACTTATAATTTATGCTTTCAAATTATTTGACAGTGTTCAATCCAGAGTTAAGGCAAATTTATACAGAAGAACAAAGACTTCCTCAATAAAATAAGCACACTGGGATCACACAGCTGACAGACATATCTGCAGAAGACTCTGCATCTGCCTATGAAAAATGCATTTTCTCTTTTCTCTCTTGAAAAAATGTGTGGATTTTTTTTTTTTTTTTTTTTTTTTTTTTCTCTTCTAGCATGTTTAAACACTCAAGAGAAAGCGAGGGCCCAAGCCACCAAATGCCACTCTCCTCCACCTGGCCAACATGTGCCCAGCTCACTCCAAGAAGACACGGTCCGAGCCCTGTCTGCTCTGTCCTTCCCAGGCAGGGCAGCTCTGCCCTCTCCAAAGCCAGAGCCTCTGGTCTTTGGTGGCACGTTGTAAGGCCTTTTCTCAAGGGTACTCCTTGAGCATCTTGAGGGTGTGGTGTGGTGTGACTGCCCCATCCAACCCATTAGGAAATGCCAGTGGTGCCAGAACCTTCTTCAGCTGGAAAAAGAATCAGAAAACTGGGAGACAGAAGTGCCCTGGGCAGCGCTAGCACAGCTTAAGGGACTTCTGCCACGGTCAGTGGATCACACAAGTGTCTGGTGGCACCCATTAACTGCTTTCAGCATAACAATGGCTCTTTCTCATCTCTGCCCATCCTCCCTGTCCCAGTTAAATGAGCTATTTCCCAGACAAATGAAGACTGTAGAGACTGCCTTCAGCAGGGGTAGGAGACTGGGGATTCACATGGGAGCCTCCTGGCAGAGCTGGGAGCCAGAGCTACCCAGAGCACCGCCATGGGCGGTGAGGAGACAGGAAAGCCTGCTACAGGGGAAAGGGATGCAGGGAGCATGAGGGGACGCGAAACCACATTGACCCTCTGCCCAGGCATTTGCAGGAGCAGGGGGAAATCGCTGGCAACACAGTGAAGGGGCAGATCCTAGGGACATATGGGAGGCTGGAGTGGGACAAGTAAGGGGGCCCAGGAAGCCATTATGAGGGGGGCCCTCATGCTGCCCCAGATCTGCTGCCAGAGCCACAAGGTGTGCAAATGCCAGGTTTCTGCTTTCCCCGCTTACTGTTTCCCCAGTTTACCTATGTTCTCTCTGTCAAAATTCGCTGAGCAGGCAGGAGGGGAGCCACACAGTTCTCATCCCAAGCTGGTAGCCTGATCCCACTCCTGCACTGTCCCTGCTTTGGCTGCAAGGCCAGCACATCTGATCCAGAAGCTTCTTTTGAAATCCTGGTGTCTCCTCCAGCCTTTGGGGAAAACAAGCCTCTCTCTTAGCCAGGGGATGTGCAGGGAACATGGCAGCTGTTGGCGGAACCCTGCAGCGATGGCACCACGTCCACCACCCCACGGTAGGGCTAGGATGTGTCGTGGCAGGCCGGCACATGCTAGATAGTGAGGCTGACTACCCATTTCTGAGAAAGATGAGATGTCATTTTATATCCTGCCCGAATTCTTGGCAATGATTCTTTCCTTCCTTTCCTAAGCTCACCACTGCTCCACATTCAGAGTTGGACTACAGAGCAGGATCTTTTGGGGTGAAATAGTCTCACACTGAAAGTGTGGCCTCATAGAAAACTGCAATTAAAATTCTTTTTGGACAGGAATAGCTCACTGCCCTCTGTATGCTGGTACTAGAAGGTTAATATACTGCTGTATGGTCACAACCCAGACAGGGCAGAGAGCCTTAGGAAAACATATTTGGAAACATGTTGAGCATAGACCTCCTCAAATGTAATTATCTGCAGGAAGGATGAAGCCGATCAGTGCAGCAATGAGAACATTACTGGCAGGCACCGAATCAGCCTTCCTCAGACATCTCGCCAGTGAAGCTGCCAATTATCTCACCTTTACATACCTTCTGATGCTTCTGTGTGTGAGACATGACAAGCTTGCTCGTACATGCATCTTGGCTTGCAGGCGACACGGAAGCCAGCTGAAGCTGGGCATGCTCAGGACAACCCTTGCAGGAGAGAGTTTGCAGCACAATTTTACCCTTTTCTCTTCCAAGTGTGCTCTTTTCAACATGCCCCTTCCTAATATTGCTGTGAGTTTCCCCTTCATGCTGAATTCTGGTGAGAGAAAAACAGGTGCAGTCCATGGCATTTATTTATTTAGGAGCAAATGCAATATTCTGGGGGGACCAGGTAGGTATTTCAGAGTTACTCTAGGTCAGACAATTCTCTAAATCCAGAATGAGTGTTTATACTTTTATATGGTCAATTAAAGGAAAGGCTTACCTTGAATATATAACTGTATTTTCTCTTTTAGATATTCCAGACACTTTTGGTCTTATGCTAAAGTTAACATTAGCCCTTTGTATAATTCATACAGTAGAAACAAGCANAAAAAAAAAAAAAAAAAAAAAAAAAAAAAAAAAGTTAATTTCTTAACTGTAGCTTTCCTCTTTTTATGTTTGCAATTTCAATTAACTGTTCTAAATAACTGACAACATGGAATATAAAACATTCCTGCA
This sequence comes from Alectura lathami, assembly GCA_013399715.1. Taxonomy (NCBI): domain Eukaryota; kingdom Metazoa; phylum Chordata; class Aves; order Galliformes; family Megapodiidae; genus Alectura; species Alectura lathami. The sequence goes on along the minus strand of VXAV01008793.1, from coordinate 103,671 downwards.
ACAATGTAGGTCTAACAGCAATTACGTTGATTTACTCTGGACCATGTTAAGTTCAGGGAGTAAGATAAAGAGACAAGAGTTTAAAACTTCTTTCACACTGATGTAATAAATTCAGAACATTGCTTTAAAGTTAGGGCAAAATAGGTGGTAACTGAAAGTCAAAAAAACCCTTGTTTTGTTTTCCACTGTGATAGAAAACAATAGATTATGGGAAAGTTCTTCAGAAGGTGATCAGAGGAAAAGTTCACCAGCATCTATCATGGACTGTGTCTCTGTGGCCTGCTGGGATAGGAGGGAGGGACATAAAGGTGTCAGCAGTTGAGCTGATACAGTAAATCACACTAGTGCTAGTAAAGTGCAATGGCAGCCTAGTGTAAATGCCTTCAGACTTCTATTTCTTTTCCGAGGTTGTGCTCAGGACATGTACCCTCTTTGTGACCTTATATCTGGGGCAATGGGCTGTGCACTGGTCTCTCCTCTTTAGTTTAGGAGGACTAATCCTTTTGCAGGTTAATAAAAGGTGAAAAGAACAATCACCACGGAGCAACAAAAATAAACAAATAGCACCTCTGACTGATTAAGGATCTCATTTTTCCTCCCCCAGTGTGTTCTGTCCATCTCCTCTCTCCATTTCTGAATGCTCTGATAGTAAGTGGTAAGCTGTTTGTGGAAAAAAAAAAAAAAAATGGCACAATGCAAATCAGGAGAACAATGATTCCATAGAATGTGGATAGTTCCACTTCGTGGGCATGCAACTTATCTCTGTGAAATGCACTTTTCTGTGTCTGTTCTTGTGGTTGGAATTTGTCAATATTTTTTGGCATGCTGACTAGAAATTAGTGTGTTTCAGTGACCAGCACTCTCTCAGCCCCAGTTACAGGAAAGCTTCTGTCAGAAATGAAACAAATCTGAGCCATTACATTTCATATAGTGAACAAAAAGGTCACAACATTCTGTTACGTCAAGGAATCTGTGGATAAGATTAATGAACTTCTTAACTGTGAGATTTACAATGCATGCACTGTCTTGCTACGGTGCTGTAGGCAGCATCATTAGCATCAATAATGTATACTTACTATAATGACAACCAAGACTGCAAGAAGTCAGGACAAGAAGGATGACACTGGAGTGAAAATCACCTGTACATCATGCAGCCAGGCTGATGCAGCACCGGGGCCCTCTACTTCCCTGCACTGTGCGGTGCCTTCCCCTTTGTTCTCACCCTATCCCCTTCCATTCCTGTGGAAGTTAAGACCAAATCACAAAGACGAGACTATTGCCAGGGTCCAAGATTGCCAGGGTTTCCGATTACTGTGTGGTCCCCAAACTTCCAAGGGAAGCATTCAAGTGAAGCATGGTCCTTCATGACTAGGTGGACAAAGTAGACTTGTAAGCAAGAGAATACAAAACGACCCTACTCAGCAGTCTGGTGCTGCTATAGCTGGCAGGGCAGTGCCCCGTCCCCTTCCTCTCTCGTGGGATACAGGCAAGTGGCTAATGCAGAGGGGCCTTGGTATGAAATAAAGGCTATTAGGGCAAAGCATGCCACAGCCTTTTTCTTCTTTCAGTCGATTAAGTACGCCAGCCAAGAAAGCCAATGTCTGCCATAATTCCACCGCGAATTCAAATCTAGTCCTGAAAACATGTTTGTTCTGCTGATGTTTTACTGTAAAAGCAGTATATTTCTGGGATACAGACGATTTAACTTAATGTTGACCTTATGCATCTAATTAAAAATCAGAAAATAAAACCATTCATGTTGGTGCTTTATACTCAAAATAACTTTTCCTGGAGAAAGCTATTTTATTTAAAGTAGCATTAACAAAGATGACAACACAACCTTGGTACAAGTGTACACATCTTCTGTGCACATCTTCTTTAACTGTCTCAGCTGTAGCTAGACCACTGCATAAAACCCAGTCACTGCCAGAAGTTACTCACCTGCCTTCTGCTCTAACGAGCACGAATGGGACTGCCATTTGCTTACTTTTATCTGTGCAGAGATCCCGAGAGGGGCCCTCAGCTCTGGAATTTATTCCCCACTTTGCTCAAAAACAGCCTTTTATAATCTTTGACCTTCTGCGTAAGCTGTGAGGCCCAAATCCAAGGACTTGTTCTGGGAGAGGTACACGAAAGGTTGGCATTTGTGGGTGTGGTAGGAAAGCATATTGTCAACAGCTGATTCAGTCCTTGGTTTATACTTTTCTCATGTTGTGGCAGTTATCCAGTATGGCAGTGTAAACTTAACCTGTGGAGACTAAGGCTTTCTTAAATGGTCATAAATTGGAAAACAAAAATGCATTGAAACCAACCCATGTGTGAATGATTGTGTGTTTGTGAATGAAATGACCTTGCAAACAAGTACATCATAAGTCACTTTTGCTAAAATGATCCTTCTAGCCTTGCAAATCATACCAGCTGTGCATGTATCTGTGGGGTGCTAACAATATACACAAGTTAAACGGAGTCATTGGGACTGATGATAAAGGAACAAATAACACTTCAATGAGCTGAAAATACTTAGAATATTTCCTTGCCTATGTTGCAACAGAAAGGCCAGCTGGGAAAAAAAAAAAAAAAAAAAAAAAATCTATTAAAACACCATTACTGTGCCATACTACCAAAGTTCTCTCATCTTTCACCTTTAAAATATTTTAATCTGACATTCATTGAAAGAAGTCTCTGCTGCTCTTACTCTTTGGATATAAACAGATTTGTTAAATATTTTATTTCTAACCCACCCACGGAGTTACATTCATTTACATAACTTAATGAAGGCTGCATTATTCATTGAACTTCTCATATAACATTTTTCATAAGACACTATTAAACAAGTGAAGCAAGCTGGTCTAGTAATGAGCCTTCTCTAAACTTGCTGCCAGTTATGTTTCCTTTCTCCTAATCTATCACTCTAATGGTTGCAACTAATAAACTTTTCAAATCTTTGCTGCTAATCTGTATATGTTTTGCATTGCATGCTGGATGTATAACTTGACAGAGAATTTACAATACAAACCACCTGGCAAACAAAACTATCTGCGTTAACAAATGCTATCCAAACCTAGCCACTCTTTTTTGTTGCAATAGAGAAGACAACTACATGTAACAGTACCTTTTAGCTGTAAATAAAGTAACTAATTTGGGGCTGGAACATACCCTACTGAGCAATGCCCCAAACACAAGATTTGTCAAGGTTTTGTAATTGCAGAAGCATTACCAAAAATGAGTATGTCGAACTTAAACCTATGTGAATGTTCAGCAGAGACATAATTTTGTGTAGGGTTGATGATAGTATGTAACAGTTAGAAGGCAAAAAAATTCTGAAAGGAGTGGCTCGCCATTTAGACTTCTTGATCTGGGACTAAGTCAAGAGTTGTTGGATGTTCAGGGATCCTCAATAGTGCAGCTCTCTTTGAGGTAGTCAGCATTATTTGAGTATTTATACTTCATGAAATTGATTCTAATTCCAAAAAAATAAAAATATTGAGGTATGGACCTAGGGGTCCGTTTACATGCACATTCATTTTTAACTGTACAGGAGCATATACTTTCGTAAGTACTCACACTGAAAACCTCTGCCAGTGTGCAGAATTAACAAAACACAGCAGCATTCTCTTTTCAAAGATAACAAGACACAGATTTATAAAAACAGTTTAAAAACTTCCTATAGCACTTAGGTATGCAAGCACCACTTGAAGGTCAAGGATGGAATATTTTACATATTATTTAGTATTTTGCTCAGTATCCCTCCAAAGATTATTCTAAATCACTGACCAGAATAAAACAAGAAAACGTACGATCAATTGAAACAGGGTAGAAAGAAGGGCACACTGTTTGTCAGCCTCTCATTTTGCAAGATCCAGGAAAAGACTCCTGTAGAAAAGACATAAAATAACATGTCAGAAAAGTACAAAACCTTAAGTCTAAAAGCATTGAAGTCATACTGTCCCTTCAATGGGTGCTTTTATGAACCAGGACAGTAAAAAAATCCTTTCTTGACTTAACTGCAGAAACTAATGTGACTTTTTTTTATAATTTCACTAGGGCAAAATGAAATGTTTGATTAAATGATCTTTTAATCAAGCAATATTATTTCCAATGGATATACAGCATTCATTTGCAATTTTTTTTCTTGTTCATACAACCATTTTCAAAAGTCAGTATTACCTGTTCTGGCCTGATCTGGAAATACGATTGCCTTTCAACAAGGAACTGATTTACCCAGTAGCATTCCTCAATGTCAGTTCACACCAAAGTCATTCTTTGATGTCATTTTATTCAAGAATGGGTATAAGTGCGTGCTGTTAACAAGAACCACACATTAAGCATTGCATGGAGGCTTCAGAAAGTCTAAATGCTGGGCTGTTGCAGCCTGGCAGGAGCTGTTGTCATCTGGGTTCAGGAAATATGTGGGTCCCACTAACCCCTCTTAAGCTCAGAGAAGAACTAGCATGCAACAAATGAAGCGTGGCTTTTGACTCCACCACCAAAACATAGTACCTACTGGGCCATGGGCATTTTGAGACATCTAGTAAAAAATGCATATTTTAAATGACAAGTTGCGTAAGAGAAGAAATATGAATAGGCCCAATTATAAGTAGAGAGTGGTCACTCCCCACCAAATTCAGCCCCTCAGAGTGTTTCAGTTTAAGAAGCTTGGAGCACTAGACACACTGCCCCAGAGCAGCAGCCACAGTTTCAGCCTATGCCTGCCCCACCACTGCTGAGCGGGCAGGGCCACGAAACCACAGCAGAGCTCACCTGGAACTGGGCTGCAGCCAGCATCTACACTGCTCTGCGGAGATACAGCTGCACGGGGAGATTAGCAGGGGTTGTAAAACCTGCTCAAGAAGTCAGGCAAATATTTTAGCAATTAACCCATGCTGAGCTCCACATTACTGCAGCTACACTGCTACCATTTTTGGGGTAGCTTGTTTAAAACTAGCTCCTAGATGCCTAGATTATAGAGCAGTGACAGACCATTTAACTACAGAGATAAATTATATGGGGGTAGTGCCTAACATAGGTTATGTTGTCATGATTTACAACAGCTAAGGATGTGCCCCCAGATGCTCAGAAAAAATCAAATTAAGTGCATGATTTTCTTTTTCCAAACATAAAATCCTTGTGAACCTGAGTGAAAAATAAAAAAGGAAAAAGATAAATGTGTGTATGATCTTAGGCTTACACTGAGAAATAGGCACATATTCTCCAGATATCACTCAGACTCTCACTCTTTATAAAAACACAGTATAAACTAATATACTATGAAGATCATGAAAAACATTCCTATATATGAAGGAGTTTAAGTAAGAATAAATAAAACATTTGTAGGATAATGGCATCTGTCAGGGTTTGCAAGCTGTTGCAATGTTACTGAGGGAAAAGTTAAGGAATACCAAAACAAGAGTCTTGTTGTCCTCGAGACTTCAGGGTGATCTGCAAGCCAGGATCAGGGTTTGCAATATTCTGCTACTACATTGCTGATAAAGGGATCTTAAACTGAGATTGTTGATCAAATCACTCAAGGGCACAATTAATAAGATTTGCACAGTCAAAATTATTTAAGGTTTTAATGTTGCCAAGAAGGCTCAGGCACAATCTAAAATGAATATCTCTTTCAAGACTACAATAGCTATGCTCATTTTTAAATCTAAGTCACGCCTAAGGTCTTACATTAGAAGTTTGTGTTTCCCAATATCATTTTAAAAACATATCAAATGTATTATAGAATCTCTGCCTAAAAACAACCCCAAACCTCACAGGAGCTATTAAACACCTGCAGTGATTTTGATTAGCTTACCATCCTGAATTTTGACCTTGGGAGAACATAATGAAAAAGTGACTGTTTTCCAGAAGAAAAAAAAAAAAAATTAGTCTACATGGTTCTAAGTGATCATGACACCAAATTATGTGAGTTTACTTTGTAGATGTTTATAGAGCCACCCTATGTTGTTTGACTTTTGAGGGAAGACTAATAGGTGTAGTAATGGGTCGGTGGGGGGGAAGCACAAAAAACCTTGCGGTTAAGCCAAAACAGGGGTCATGCCTAGGGCATTTTATCTGCCCTGCTTACACAGCCCTAGGGAATTGCATCTCAACAGTTGATTCCCTGTTAATCAATTCACATTAGTGCCTGCCTTTTAGTTTTCACTTTGCTAAATTCCAGGAAATAAGTTCTTAAACCAAATGCATGCTCTATCTCTGACCTATGCAGATCTGTCGCACTTCAGCAAGAAATCAGAGCAGATTTTATTTGCTCTAACAGTTGATAAGAGACACCTTCATAAGTAAAGCCTCATAGACTGCAGACTCAACACAGAACAAGATCCAATGGTCTGTTCATACAGATCTGCAGTAATACAGGAAGAGAGAAACTTTACAGATTATTTTTTCCCCTCTGCTTATTTTCTCTAGTTCCAGAGAAAGGCGTATGTTATGCATTATTCTTCGGCTTCCCTTTACTTTTTTATTTACTGGGTCTCAACATCGGGTGCTTGATAAAGAGGCCTGTAGCACTTGCCATCACACCAGACTGTCGTAACAATTTACCGTGCACAAGTTAGAAGCACATGAGGGACTGGAGGGCAGGGAGAGGTATGAGTATAGAAATAGCAAACAACTTATTCCCAAAAGCAGATCTGACTTGGTATTCAAACCCGTTAGACCCATTTTAGCGGTTAAGCTACTCTCTAGCAGACAGACAGATCTTCATCCAGAGGATCTTCAAAAATAAACTTTATTATCAAACATAAAATTCACACATTAAACATGAGATCTAGACAAATAATACTGAAAAATTTCCCAAACAATAACCATTCAGGTAATTTGAGTGAATAGCTTGTTACCATTGTTTCAAATACCTTTGAGAATATTTCTTAACACATACACCATTGTGAAATGCCTTCAAACACTTATCTGGCGAGCTTTCAATAAGATTTTTAAATAGGGGAAAACATTTCTATAGAAATAACATTATCTAATTATGAATCAGAGACCCATAATTGTAGTGCTTGGGGAAAAATATCATAGCCTTTTGAAATACTTAGAAGACATAAATAACTACTGTACATTTACACATTTAAATATTTAAAGGCTTTCGTTACTATAAAAAGTTACTATGTACATATTGGATGTTATACACAAACCCAGCCAGAGGCAAGTGTTGGACTCTCAGATTTGGCCACTGAAACCTATGAATTTGGTAGGCAGATTGTCCACGGGGTACACTATGGGGCCCGTTTTCATTGTAGGAGGTCCATTTAGCAGCTGCCAGTCACAGCTCCGAGCCAGCTCCACTGTAAATATTTTTAGGAGGACTTTTGCAAATTCTTTGCCCACGCAGCTCCTCAATCCCCCACCAAAAGGAATGAAACTGAACCTAGAGGAATCCTCCGGAGATGGAGACATGAAGCGGTCCGGGTTGAATTCATCCTTGTTGGTGAAGAGATCTGCCACATCGTGGGTATCGCAGATACTGTAAATAACGTTCCAGCCCTTGGGGATCTGGTAACCCTACGAAAAGAAGAGAGGAGACGTGAAGGAAGCTGAAGTGTCAGCACAGGACATACAGATGCCCCTGCCTCCCCCTAGCTTCCCACAGGTCACAAAGTAGGTACTCTACACAGATGTGTTCATATTTTGCAGCATTCTGAGGAGCCTAGCCCAAGCCCCGCTTACATTTAACTCAAGCGTTTTGAGTGCAATTCGAAATCCTCCAGGAACAGGAGGGCTGAGCCTGAGGGTCTCCTTGATGACACAACCCGTGTACTTCAGCTGCTCCAGGACCTCCATGTCCAACTGCTTCTCTTGGTTAGGACTGGACAGTAACCCCTGGAAAGGAAGATGTTGCCATGATGTTTATGGAAGAGGCTTTGGGCACTGCGAATCATCCACTCCTCAGTGAAAGGTGTTTTCCTGCCACTCTATAGGTAGGGAGCCTCCTGTGCTGAGGGGAGCCCTGCCTGGAACACTTCACTGAGGGACAGCTCCCAACTGCTCGCTCCTGGGAAGTGCCTGGGGGGAAGACACACACCTTCACTTGCAGCTCCTTCCTCACTTTCTGCAGCACATCGTGGTGGAGCCCTAGGAAGGCGATCAGCGACGTGGCAGCACTAGCAGTGGTTTCGTGGCCCCCAAACAGCAGCTCTGTGGCAGACTCCTTCAGCTCCTTGTACACAGGAGAGGAGAGGGATGAAATAGGCCTTGAACATGCTATCTCCACCAGGCCTGCTCCACCACCAATGCTGTGTTGATCACAGGCTGGAGCAGATGCCCAGGGGCCAGAGTGGCTGGTGATCCCAGTGGGCACAGCTCTGGTTCTGCACACCCCCCAACCAGCAGCCTGGCTGCATCCTCTGTCCAGAGGACCTTTTGTGCACTGCACAAACTTGTTTATGGGGTAGCAAGGGGGCTGCACCTCCTGCTCTCTGTTTTTGGCTCCAAAGATCGGCTTTCTGTTGATCAGGGGTAAGCAGGGTGGGAAGGGGTGGAACTGGCCCCAGGAAACCTCACCTGCATGTTGAGCTGCTCCCCATTGCCCTGTGTGTGCTCCATCAGCAGCTGCAGCGCATCCTTGTAGCCACCCTCAGGCTCTTTGCGGGCCATCTTGGCTCGGATGTTCTCCTCAATCTTGGCATGGATGATGTTGCGCGCCCGCAGGCCCTGGGCAGGCAGAGGGGAGAGCAAGATGGGACTTGTACCACACAGACGACTTGTGCCGTCCCTCCCCGCAGCCCCGCAAGCATTCCCGGACAGCAGGGAGCCTTACCCGGTAGAGCCCGCTGAAGGGCACATCAATGGGGAGGGAGAAGAGGTTGCGGATCATCTCCTCGAAGGCCTCCACCAGCTGCTGCTCGCCGTCGGGGCCTGCCTGGCGGGGCTGGAAGCCCAGCAGGATCCGCATGGCGATGCGGAACATGAGGCGCTTCACCTCGGGGTACACCAGCAGGCAGGGCCCGGCGCACAGCCACCGCGCCAGGCAGGCGCTCACCTCCTCCTGGATGACGGGCACGTAGTGCTGAAGGGCGTCCCGGGAGAAGGCCCGCATGATCACCTGCCCGGGGGACGAGGAGGAGGAGGAGGAAGGGGACACGGGCTCAGCCGCCGCGCCGGGGGCGGCCACTCCCGCTCCCCGCCCGCCTTTGGGGCCGTACCTTTTTGCGGTGCTTGTGCTGCCCGTTATGGAGGTTGGAGAGGCAGCCCGAGCCCAGGATGGTGCGCACCGAGGCCGGCCACTGCACGGAGACCAGGCGGTGCTCGCCCAGCAGGATGTGCCGCACGTTCTCGGCACCCATCACCCGCACCGTGGGCCGCCCGAAGAGGTGAGTCTTGTAGATGAAACCGTATTTCCTGCGTTTCATCTGCAGGAATTTCCTCCGCTGGACGGCAGAGGAAAATAATTTTTTTTTAAGTGATAAAAAAA
>VXAV01008793.1:0-22675 GCA_013399715.1 Alectura lathami | reverse complement strand
TTTTTTTTTTGTCAATCAAGGCATTTCTAAGCTAAGTGAACAATTCAACATAGCCAGAGGATGGGAAAAGCTTTCTCTTTTATTCCAGAACACAACTGCTTTCAGGAGACTGCAAATAAAGAGGTTTCAAGTGTAAATTAGGAGCTTTTGTTTATTATATACTTGGTTTATATGAAATATACAGAAGGCAATGGGAATGTTGCAGATAAGAAAGGGTCTGGGGGGTTTCTGTGTGTGGTTTTTGTTTTTTTAAACAGCAAATGACCAAGAGGGCCACATGGTGAGACTTCTGGGGAATAAAACCATAATAGAATCAAAATCGTATAAAAGGTTTGTATTTAAATTATACAGATCCGCTTATCAGAACACTGTTAGTTCATCTGGAAGGTTTTTGACTGCTGCGTCTAAGATGAGAATTAACATAATCCATTTAAAATCCATTCTAGAGTCCCTTACTAATTATATATATATGGAGCTCAGGACCTTGCCCTTTTAACATCTGTTCTGATAAAGCACTGAAGTCTTATTAATTTGAAGGTCACTTGCAGGTCAGAATTTAAACTAAAAGTTTTGCATATCATTTCATGGAATGATGTATTTGTATATTTTACTTTAAAAACACTCCATAGATTTAATTCAATGCTGAAGATTTTTACAATAATATTGTTATATCATATATTCTCAATCATATGAAGGTGAAGATTGCCCATTTAAATATAAATGAGTTAAAGAAGTATCTTCAGTGTTAATTCTGTCATATAAACATAGCAGTTCCCTGTCTATTCTTCTGACATAATCTTGTAGGAAAATGTTCCTCAGCACAAATTTTATATTATAAGCTTTGAAATTGAAAACAGAAATTTGAAACCCCAGTAGAGATCATAAAAAGACTGTACAGAACTGACCCATCTTGTCATCAGGACCAAAGCACTATGATACAAATTGACCCGGCCTTTACTAACATCTCCACTATAAAAAAGGAAGTTTCTAAAACTATCAAGAAACAGGACTGGAAAAACAGGCAAACAAAACCAGAAGGTTAATAGTAGTGTTTTCCATCATCTTATTCGCAAACATTTCACAAATTCTCTGAGTCCCAGGCACAGAGTAGTCAGGTCTGTATCTGAAACACTAACTAAAAAAATCCATAATTAAAAAAAGAGAAACAATTGTAACTTTGAATTATTACTATTGCTCACAAAGCAAGTTATATTTCAAATCACAGAGAGAACTCTTAAGATTTTTTTATCAGTGGAGTTTCATTTGGAGGCAGAAAAGAGAAATTCTGTAACTTACTAAAAAAGCTCCAAGTTAAAATAGAGCAGTCAAGAAGCTATATGGGACAGGAGCAAGATGGACGCAAGGGCTTTTACTGAGCAGAAAGCATTTGTATGCAAGTCTTTGTACAAAGAAATGTGCACTTGTACTAAAATACCCTGCTGGGAAAAATAAAAAAAAGAGATTGTCAAGAGACAATCTCGAAATTCTCATTTTAATTTTATTGAGGAAATAAATTTATAAAGAAAAAATTGTTTTCTGACTTCTGTGCTTCCCTCAGAGACAAATACTATCTATCCCTGCTTACTACATTTCCATCGAGTAAGTATAAAACCTTTTTGCTCTCTATCAAAAAAAGGAAAAATTTTAGGGAGTTAACTGAAATTTTTAAATATTACTGTGGAAAGAGTCAAATTCACGTAGATTTTGAAAATGATATAATGAAATCATAATGGAAAAGATGTCACCTTTCACCACACAAACAACTTTTTTATTTCTAGTTAACAATTCAACACCTGATTTTTAAGCTTCTGCACCATACCAGTGTTATCTGTTGCCCAAAGGACTACAAAATGAGAAGGTCAAAGCACTATTAATCTGAAACTTCTGTATAGCAAGCCAAAAGTTCAATATTTCTGAAAGTCAGATTGAAGAGCTGCTGTGTGGGGGGAAAAAAAAAAAAAAATTTCTATGAAATTATGAAATACTGTTTTATCCATAACTATGTGGTATGTGTTGATTTTTTAAAACAGAAATTATCAAACAAATAATATTGTGAGGATGGTGAGAAAGAAAGCAGCTGAGAGTACAGCGCCAAATATCTATTTTGAGGGTGATTTTTTGTTTTGTTTTCATTTGTCTGTTTCCAGAGTCATGATGTCACTGGGAACTATCGATGTGCACTTGATAAAATCCGGTGTTTCATTTTAATATGGTTCCAAAATAACGCTAAAATAAATAAATTAACAAATAAATAAAACCAGCATAATTTTTTACTTTCTCTGATATCTTCCCATACAGACATGAGAATGGAATTGCATAAGCTATGAAGTTTCCCTATTTGCATTCCCTATGTCTTAAGGTTTATTTGAATGCATGGAAGTTTTAGGCAGAGAAAGGCTCTCAGTGAGACTTAGTTCCCTACACAACCAAACAACTGTCTTTCCACAGTTCGGAAGAAAGCTTATAACATCGTCAGAAACAAGTTTTTCAGGGCAAAAAGCTCAGTCTGAGAGACCACCTCCTTTCTTTAGTCCTTCTCAGAGTAGACTGAAGAAGATTCAGCAACAATCTCAGCAGATTTAATTATTTAATTGTTTTCATTTTTTCGTAGAGTGGTTTGTTTGTTGGGGTTTTTTTTTTTGGTAACACTCTTGTAAAAGAAGACCTGCAAAACCACGCATGTTAACAATTTCCCAATAGACTGTTGGTACACGATCACCTAAAGCAGCAGGGAACTTTCTCCAGAGACACATATCAAAACCCAAACACACTGGCCATGCCAAGAGAGCTGCATGAAACGTGATCTTACTGCTGACTTACAACTAAAGACGAAGTTCAGTCTAAATGCACAGTAACCCTGCTAGGTCTTTTGGAGAGCAGTGGAGAAACTAGGCCTTTCTCTTGTGCTTCCTCATCTAAGACTTTAAACCCTTCATAAATCTTTCCAGCCAATTGTGTCTGTTTAGAGCAGATTCCTCAATTATTTCCTCTCACAACTACAGTTCTTGTCAACTTGTGTTATGCATGGCTCAGGAAACAGATAAATAGGATATGGAGCCTTTCACCTCTAGGTCATCATTTCAAACACATCCCATGTTTGGTAGCAACCAAAAGTTGCTGCTAATCGATGGCTTTTTGGACTCCTCCGTAAACCTTCATTCTGTCTGCATAAAAAAAGAATGTATTCCAAACCCCAAATCCCACGTTATCTTCAAAGGTGGTTGTCATGAAGAAAAGGAAATAGAATTCCGATCTTTATCATGAAACAACCATCCCCAAAAATATGGAATATCCACACTTTCTTCTTCCCCTTCTTTAAACATAAATGCTAGTTATATTTTTAGTGCAAGATTTAAAGACAATAGAATAATGAAGTTATACACTAAAAGGCTGCAAAACAAACTCAAAAGAAGGAATCCTTTTTATTTTCCTTTCTTTCCTTTAAACCTATGAAAGCTTTGCTGCATTAACTAACCTCACTGAAGGTTTCTGAGAAATATTATCTTTGTCCAAAATAAACACTTCCACCATTTTGTTAGGTGAGTGAATGCTCATATCCCCAAGTATTCCAAGAAAGCCTCACAGCAAACCTTAGGAAGATTCTTTGTACATATCAGCTATGAGGTCTTAGCACTGATGATAGAATCACAGAATGGCTTGGGTTGGAAGGGACGTCAAAGATCTTCTAGTTCTGATGCTCTGGATGCCCTTGCCATCACTGAATCAACTCAGTGATAAAGACCAGGATACACTCACACTTTCGATTTGTTGCCTAGGAAGCCACAAGAAAATTACCTTTTGAATTAATTGCAAGTTCCATGAAATATCCACCTCTAGGCTGTATTACAGGGAATTGCAAGTCACAGGCAAAGTAGTAACCATAGCACACCTAATGAAAGAGATACCTGAGCTGGAGCAGTAGCCTGCAGCAGAGTCTAAACATTCTGTACTTTGTGTGACTTCAAGGTACGGTACATCAAAGCTGTGGCATCTCCCCTCTCCCTTAGATCTTTTTATGGTATGACAATGACATGTCCAAACCCCTCAATTCAGTATATCATCTTTTGACTCGTAACATTTAAGATTTCCTGTCTGGCAACTCCTTCCACAGGAAAATTACCAGATCTGAACCTCTCAAATAATGGAAAATTAGATTTAGATTTCAGGTGTACTGATGATTTTTCAGAAAGCCAATCAACCATCAGCGGACTACAAAACTATTACTGAACATGGATGAAAATGCTAAAAGCCAGCTGCCATTTTATGTCACCTAGGTGATCTCTCATGATGTTAGGTGCTATAACTTCCCTTTCGAGTTTAAAGCCAGAATGTTGTTTGGCTTGCTCAACAGATCAAGAGAATGCCAGAACATAGACCTTGTGTTTCCCCATTGTCAATAAGCAAGAAGTAGCACATTCTGCAGACCACTGTGTGCAAAGAAGTGGAAAGCAGTGCAGCTCAGACAGCACACACTGCACCAAGTTCTCTGAGCAGACTAGCAAGGGCACTGGGCTGTTTACACCTTTCTGCTCAGCTGCTCCAAGAACACTGCAGCAGCATGCTGCCAGCTGCTTTAAGCTGCTGTCAACCAAGTGTCCTGCTCAGAGAAAGCAGCACATAGTAGTCAAGCTGATGAGATCTACCACACTGGTTCCCATCCCGCAAGTTTTGATTGTAATGTAAGAAAGCACAGTTTTATGTTTTCCTTAAAGCGCTCGTATTTCTGCAGAAAGCCTCCCAGACAGCATATGTGCATGAGTATCGTGTAGCACATACACCGGTGTTGAAGATGCATCAGCTTTGCTGCAGTGCTGGTTGATCTGCTGTGTGCAGTAGATATGACGCATTTTGGACACATCCACACACAGACTTTGGAACTGATTTGCTCGTACACAGCAGCCGTTGTTTAGGATTTTCAAATGTCCAGAAGTATGGCAAGAGCTGTTGGCCATTCAGACAACAGAAATCCAGACAAACAGTCAAAAAGCAACTCTAGATTACACTGTACACATCTGACTATGCACAGATAGTTCCAGATGGAGACAGTCAGGTCCAGGCAAACTTGTCAGCAGGAGCTCACTGCAGTGGTGCCAGACACACAGAGAGGCAATGACAATGATCACAAATACAGAGAGGAAGAGAAAGAGCAATCAGTGACTGAGGCTGCACGAAAAGCAGCCAGAGACAAGGTGGACACGATCCTATAGAAAGCAGGAGGAAGAAAATAGCAGTGGCATTCCTGGGGTGGGTGTGCATGAGGCACAAGGCAGCAGCAGCCCCTGCGGGACAGGGTCAGCCAAGCAGCCAGAGAGAGAACTGGGAATGCTGGGGTACAGCAGCAGTGAGCAGCTCTCTGAGAAGATGGAAAATGAAGACACAACAGAGGAAGGTGTAATTGGTGAGGTACCATTTTAAAAACATTATTCTAGAACTTCATTTTTTTGTTACGGCTGTTTGGGTTTTTTTTTTTTCCTCAACACAGTTGAAAAAACACAACGCTTTTTCTGCACTTCATTCTCATAGTCCCACGCACACAAAAGATTAGTACAGAGATATCAGACAGGTCTGAAGAAAGATATATGGCGTGAAATGTCCTTTTTCCTTGGATTACAAATTTGATTTAAATACGTTATGATAGCCTAAGCAGATACTAATGCACTATGCAAAGATCTTTACTCCCTACGGGCCGTGCTGTTATTACATCTCAAACTGTTTCAAATATTTAAAAACAACAACAACATCCTACTTCATATTTTATAATCATATTGTCACTACTGTCAATGCATTTAATGCTTGTTTAACTAAACACTATTTTTCATGGAAATCATTACGCTCTTAGAAGTCTTTATATTCAGCATAACATCTGTTCACTTGCAATGACGTTCTTGAAACAGACAAGGTGCAATGAAAAAGAAGACTAAGTACTATACTACAGGACTTAGAACATTTACTTGTTTACGCCAGTTTTTGCTAATCTACCAGTTTATTTACAAAAGTTACATTTTGCTAACAAAAATAATTTTGCTCACCTTTTCACATTCATCTGTTCTTTTAGTTTGCTGTACATTTCCAGCACTGCATAAAAACAAGGATATTAGCCCATACATCTTATTGTGGTTTCAGTTAATAAGAAAGGAAATACATACTGTAAAGGACAAAATAAACCACAGAAAAGGATATTCTAAATTTGCCTTATTCGATTCCTTCTATGACAGTAGTGTGATCAAACTAACAAAAAAAAAATCCAGACCGTAGCCAAGGCAAAGAAAAAAGAACTGACCTCTTATCAGCTTTTAAATTAAAAAAGAATTAAGATTAAAACAGAACAATAGATGCTATAAAGCATATTTGTTCACTTACCACAACTTTATCTGTATTACAAGTCTATGACCTGTCTCCACCAAATGGCAACAGTACCCTCTACTGTAATCACAGCATGCCAACAACAAGACTTTACAAAAAAAAAGAATCTCAAGTCTGTTTTACTCCAATATTACAGAAGGGATAAAATCCCTGTACAGCTGTGTGCAGTCATCACTTATGGTTTACTAAGACTGCAATGACACACAGCTAAAACAGTATAACATCCAAATAGAGTCATCAGGATATTTTCATAGAATTCAAACAGCGAAAAAAATAGTAAGCAACAAATTTATTGCTTATCGTATTAAAAATATGACTGCATGTAAAGCGACATGTGGCTACATTTTGGATCATTTATGTCTGTCTCAATATCTTCTCCCATGTCAAATACTGTAAAGTCACAGAACCCACATGTGGACATCTTTCTCAAACCCAGTAATCCTTTCACTAAACTGGATGTTAGAGGACCACAACTTAAAAAATTATATTCTTTTGTGTTTTGGCTATTGTGACTTTTTATTATGATTCTTCACCATCGTTTAGCTATCTGACACTCACCTGGAAGACACAACTGTAGTTTTTCCACAACTGTTGTAATATTCCGTTGCTGAACTCTGCATCGGATGATTTCCTCTGTTTGGGCTATCACCTTGGAGTTTTTCAAAAAAGAACATTACAATTAAATTATGCAAATCAATTTAGTTCACTACAAATATTCATAATGCACCACTTTCTCACCTCTTTCCCAGCATCCTGAAGCCTTCGGTTGGTATCAGTAACTTGGACCTTAAAAATAATTTCACCTTTGTTAGACAAATATGCATATATTGCCCTGATGTGACTGCTCACCCTTGTAATCAGATCATGCTTCATGAGAAACTTAGAACAAAGAAATGCAAATTCAAATTAACTCTACAGCTTGAACTTGAACTTTTGATCGCAGAGGGCTTTCGTTAACTTCAATTACTTATGACAGTTCTTTCTAACAGATTCTGTGGCAAACTTCTCAAATTTACTTCGGATTTTTGAACTTTCCTTGTTTCTGTAGGTCTGTCAAACAATTCAAATCATTGACCCAATTGACCACTGGTCCCTTTTTGATAACCTCAATGAGCTCTATGGGCCATTCATTGTCTGTAAGAAATGGTGATTGCATTTTATGGTAATTAAACATTCATACTTTGCTGAATGCAAACACTGGGTGGTTGATTAACATCAAACGTGGAAATCTCCAAACCACAGCAACATTTTAATGCTGCAGGTGCAGGCAAAGCTCGACCTCAGATTTTCCCACATAGTAAGTGACTCATTAGGTCATCATAATAAGGAAGCACATTCTAGTTTATTAAAAATCTCATTAATTTCTGAACAAAGATGCTCAATGACCTCATTGACGCTGTATTTGGTCTCTTGTTATCTGAATATCCTTTATATAATGCTCTTCTAATCATAACCTCTGATGAACTACACTCATTCTGTCTGGTGTGCATATTTTGCTCTCAAAAGTGTAAAGAGAGCTAAAAGGGACGGATCTCATAATTCACGATCATGCATTCTGATTTGTGAGTAAATCTCAGTTCTCGTTTCTAAAGAAAAGCACTAACTCCACCTACTCTCCTACTCATTTACAGAGTAAATAAAGCTTATTTTTCATGGATAATTGCAGTGTTCTTATTTTTCTAATCAAAATTTGAAACTTTCTAAGGTCTGACATGCAAACATATGATTAGAAAAAGCAGACCAACATAAGAAATACCAGTTTCACCAATACTGTACTATTCATTGTTTTTTACCACGTGAGAAAGCCTTTAGAGGTGGCAAAATAATTTTGGTAAGATTTTCTGAAAACATACATGAAAAAAAATCAGCATTAGACCTAACAAAATACTAAACTTTATAAGTGTATTACTGGATCAGACAACACAGTCACAACTCATCACAAATCCCAAGTAATCCACTTTCCACTGTTTCAAATATCAGAGTGCATGTGATAGTCAAGAAAACTCTATTCTTCAGTAGAAAAGTCCCCCTCCCTTTTTTTTTTTTTTTTAATTCAAAGGCAATGATATGAAACTCTGAAAAACTAGTTCCTTACCTTTAATTTTTCTGCATCAGCCCTAACTTTAAGAAGTTCTGTAATAGCATCCACAAAGCCCTGATGGTGAAAATTGCACATCTTTTCTATCTCCCTGTCATGGTTACGTATGCAGGCATCTAGTTTTTCCATAAACCTCTGATGTGCATTTGGTTGGTCATCATATACAGACCTGTTAAACACAAATAAGAAAATCAATGTTTACTTCCTCCCCACCAGTTAAATGAAGTATGTAAGAATTTTTATTGAACTCTCTCTTTAAAAAAGTAAAAGCATGCAAACTTGATTTTTATGGTACCATTATTTGTGATGCACTCCACCAAGATCAGCATCAAACAAAGAGATAGTGCAAAATTGAGAACTGAACCCAGCCCTTATGGCATTAATCCAGGTGCTTAACCAGTTACATCATGGTTGACCTGAGCCTCACTGCTCTGTTGTTTATGCCCTAATGCTCAAACATGGGTACAAAAGATTCAGTTTCTCTGACAACCTCAAACAGCACGGATCACTTTTCCATCAAATTCCACTCTTCCCTAAACACACAAAAAAAACGTAAATGTGCAAATTCATTTTTCCAGTGCTCCTAAGAGCAGAGTTATCCAACCACACCAGTGCTGGATGCTTCCAGCCAAAGAAACCAGAGCAGCCTCTGCTTTCCCTTCCTCCAGCCCCCACAGAAACGTGTCCTAAGGCAAAGCCATCACAGGCACATGCCTAAGGCTGCTGCCAAAATGGGACCTAGCTTTCAGGAATAGCTAAAATCAGGCCTTTTTGTTTATTTTGCTAATTGTTTGAATATTAAACTTAGAAACCTCAAGTAGGAAACATGACTCCAGAAGTTACCAGTGTTGCATGTTGAGAGCTGAATCAGAATAGAAGGCTGCATGGAAAAATGCTCAAGCAGGAGAGCGAGAGAGCGGGCAAAGGAGACAGCAGGAAAGTTACAGCTTTGGTCTTAGCAGAGGAAGTGAAAAGAGGCATTACAGAGAAATGCACTGGAAGTCAAAGGTACGAAGTCTCCCAAGAAAGGGAGCATTCAATAATAAAAATAAAAATCAGGAGATTAAAAATCTTGAAATTGCTTTTTTTTTTTAAGCCTCTAATTTCCCTCCACAAATACAAAGATTTCTCCATAAATCCGTAAGGCAAAGCTGTCTAAAATAAACAAATAAACAGTAATCTTAAAACAGGAGAAATGAGTCTGAAATTCCAGAAGTCTCGCAGACTTCCCCAATCTTAGAGATCCTCTTTTCTAACCAGGCTCTGCCAGTCTGGGGTCATCAGCACTTGCTCAACAAACCTATGGCTGAGTGCTGGCAAGAGCTCAACCTTTCAAGGCAGATTAAAAGACTCTTGTAACTAGGTTTGTGATGCTTTAGTTCCTTCTCACCTTGGGCAGTATGCTGAGAGAAGCAACTGAAGTTGGAGGAGTAAGGAAGGTAATAACCTGCCCGCATGGCAGAAGAAAGCCAGATCCTGCTTGCTATAAATATTTTCTAAGAGTAAAATTTATGCAATAAAATATTCCTGTTTGTGTGATAAATGAATCCCTGAAAGCTGTGAGGATTATCATCCTTTGCTTGTGATAGGACAAGAAGGCTAACGTGCTGAAAGGCAGGCTCCTTCCTCCTAACTGCACCATAGGAAAATCCACAGTTGCTGACCCATTAAATGGTTCACAAAGGGAAAAACGCCCTCACGCCTTCCACCTCTGCAGAGTGACGTGACAGCTGGAAGGAGCACAAGCATGACAGCCAGTCTCCTCCTGCGGGACCTGGCAGGCTGCCTGCAAGGGACACCTCCTGCTGCCCAGGGCAGGAGGGCCCTATGGGCTGTGGTGTGAGGTGATGAGTGACCCACAGTGGGAACACCCACAGCCAGGCCCTGGTGCTGATTGGAGCAGGAGGCAGCACCTGGCTGGAGGAAAAAAAAGTTGCTATGTGCAGTCCCACCAGGTGAGCATGCTGATGGTTTGCATCTGAGGAAACTGAGGGAGACACAAATGCTGTGTCACTGCAAAGACAGAGACAGGAGGAGAGAAAGATTCAGTAAGTGATGTTAGAGTGCTCCAAAATACCACAACAAGCTGGGTGTGTGGGCACTGCTGTCTGTATAAGAGAGGGTCAGAGGTGCTGAACCTCGCAGGGTGGGCACAGAGGGACATCCACCTGCCCCAGAGCGCCATTTCTGGAGCAGAAACAAACTGAGAGGGCCAGAGGCATCAGATGGTGCCTTCACAAATGCTGTGCATGCATGAGCTCCCCCTGCATGGGCCACACGCACCGTCTGTGCTGGACTGGATGCTAAAACAAAACAAGTAAAAAGCTCTATTTATTACTGCTTCCTTCCAAGTTTAGGTCTCTGTACAATGTTCTCAAAGAAAAGTGAAAAAGGAGTATCATTATCACAAAAATAGGAGAATTCTGTCTTTCACTGTGTATCCACACTTCTCACCATATTCATAAGTGAAAGCAGTAGTAAAACACAGCAGACCAAATATATCTAAATAGAGAACAATAATGTAAAAAGATGGTGCAAGGGGAACTCCACATCTGGATTTGTACCACCTAAGTGCCTGCTTGTGGTTGTAGCACTGCGACACTTTTTGGACTTAGCTTTTGCCTGGCAATTTGGGGGTACCCAGTACCTGCAGTTCAGCTCTCCTGATGCCTTTGTATCGCCTTCAAATCTACCAGCACTGGAAGATATGTTGTTAAACACTGACTGGTGTAAATAATTTGCTATCAAGAGATTTCTTCTGCATGTAGAATGCTATCAAATAACTCCAGACAACATAGCCAAATTCTGGAATTGCATACAATGTAGCATAGGCAATGCAGTATCCACTTTTATAAGAATCAGGTTTTATTATTTTTTCTTAGTATTAAAACAACTTATATCTCAGGGTAATGATAATAAATAAAAAGTATTGATTGATAATTCACAGGGGGTATTAGTACAATATTTAATTCAAAACCGTAAGTGTTTAAAATTACAAAAACAAACAAAAAATGCACCGCCTTAATCACCAGATTATCCTTATTAAAACAATAGTTACTATTTTATGTTCTACATGACAATGCTTTCTGGGGGGATTCTAGCTAGAGCAGATCCAACTGCTGATCTATGACCTAAGCCAGTGTTTCAACAGATTCACGAAGGGTACAAATTCCAAACTAATTACTTATGTAAAGAGCTCCACCTTGTGGGAACAGTAAGAAATCAACCCTCTTCTGAACTCTAAGACGATTCCTTAGAATCGCTTACCTTTAAAGAAAACAAATCATCACAGTACTTAGAAGAAATTCACACTTCGTGTCAAAATTCCCTGATATCCATGATAAGAAACAGAATTTAAAAGTTCACTAACTTCCTCAGCACTCTGCATCCCCAGGACACAACACACATGCTATTTCAGAGGCTTCAGAAAGAAGTCTGACCAAAAGCACTGGTCTGTTTAAAAGCATACCTGTACTTGAGAGAGCCATGCTATCTCTGGCCACGGACAGAAATTACACTTTTTCTCAAAACTGTAAATAGACCTGAGTAAGCATGCCTTATTCACCCATTAGGTAATGTCACACCTACTACAGTGAGGTTTATTTTTGATACTGAAGCTTATTTTCTATACACACATTTCAAAAATCAGTTAGACTTATCTAAATGGAGTAATTACGAGCTGATATCTGAAGATTATGGCACTGTGAACAATTCTGATAATAATTCTGTGCTTTTCAGTTAAACAGGCCGGCAGATGGATCACCACATTGCAATATGCTAGAGAGAAACACAGAGTTCTGAGAAACATCCTGTAGCCAAGTCTTCTAAATTGCAAAATAAAATAACCAGAATAAACAATTTAGGTGCCCCCCCCGACCTAGGTTCTGTTGTTAAGAGGGTAAGTGGTAACCCTTAGAGATGCACTTCTTCAGGAGATGGCTGCAACAGGCCATCCAACACCTACCTAAACATACCTCACTTTATGTTGCTTCACATATTTCAGTGTCAAATATCTTTAAAAGGGGTAAACATGACTAGGATATCTAGGAAATTTTGCATGTATAATATACTGTTCTTTCAATTTTTGTTTATATTTACACACTTCTGAATGAAGAATTCTCCTCAGCCTTACGGGTTCCTGACCTGAATGCCAGCGGCGTGAAAACCAGCACAAATCTGAACAGAACAGAATTTAAATACACAATCAGTTTGTGTTACGAATGCTTTCACCCCGTGATTATACAGATATCTCTAGGAACATGCAGACTACTACCAGCTACTTTGCACCAAGAAACTCTGAACAGCAAGCTTCTTGCCAGTAGAAGCCTTCAAGCTGGAGGTAGGTGTGTGGGGAATCACTGGCGCAGAAGACAGAAGTTTGTCCTCGATTTTGCCACCAGCAAAATAAATAAATAAATAAATAAAATATGACATTGCCATCTTATTTTTCCATCTGGAATGAGAACATGAATGTGAGTGACCTGCAAGATACCAGCACTGAGAACCAGCAGTGGGGCAGGTCCTGGTCTCGCTCTCAATCGATGGGGCGAGCAGGGCACCCATGAAGAACACAAGCAGAGGCGAAGGATATTTTTCTGTTATGAGTGTAGCAGATTATTTGCTTCCAGAACTCAGTATGTAAACAGAGATATTTTTTCTGACTCATCCCAGCAACCGGACAATATGAGTCACATCTATGTTGTTAGAGGTAGATACAAGATGATGCAGAAAGTACTCATAGAAAAAAAAAATAAATAAGGGAAAGTCAGGCCTAGAGGCAGCTTAACCCAGTTTGTTTTTAAATATTATAGCTAGGTATGGGTTAGTACAGTGCAGTTGTACGGGTTACTTTGACAGTTCAGTGCTCACAGAGCTTAAAGAAATACACAGAAAGGAAGAAAGATATCTCCCTCACTGGCTTACTGTTATTGCAGTAGGGACGTTTTTGTCTTGGTCTTTTCTTACCAACTGGACTGCACGGACAAATGTAATCATAAACATATTCGAACAAAGGTCTCAATAAATAAATGACGGAGAATTTTCAGATATGCAATCACTTGCCATTGAAATAAATCTAGGTTATTGGACACCCTACTAATAACCATTAAACAGCTTCTTAGTTTTAATTTTCAAAACAGAAGCATACTTTGAAAAACGTGTAATTCAGTACGTCTTTTATTGACTTTTTTTAATTACCTGCAAAAAATCTATTGAAACACCAGAGGGCACCATTCTACACACAAAAATTCTATCTGTTGAGTAAGGAGAAGGCTAATCTCCAAAGCGCTAAAATTCAGCCAAGATCGGTGAAACCTATCCTGCCATGGATTCCAACTGACCTTTTATAATAAACAGATAATTCTCAAATTATCTGATCCACTGCAATGGCCACTTCCATACACACACGTTGTCACTCTAAGCTGCCTCCACTGATCTCTTCACAAATGGTTACAGTACAGCTTCAAAACCATATTTCTGCTATAGATGCACATAGGTCATTTCTGTAGATGCAACCAGGTTGCAAAGCCATTAAATACCCAGCTGCAAACTGTATTAAAAGAAGATCAGTTTTCACTAAGGTGGGAAAAAAAGCCCTACAGTCCAAAGAAAAAAATGGAACTCATTTAACACGTTTACTAGACTGGAAAGGTAGGCTACTAAGTATGAAAGGAGAGGAGACTAAAAATATTTTGAGAGTTCAACAAACACCCCAAATTTCCTTTTCACTGCTCACCCCTGGTCTTCATGCCTACACCATCTTCCTACCACAAAATGAAAATAATGAGAAACCCGAACACAACTTCCACTTCTACCTGGTGGGAGTTTAGCTTAGAAGAGTGAATAGCAGCAGTAACCAAAACGAGAAACGAAGCAGTTTTCTCCCATGAATCTATGGCAATAGATACAACTTCAAAACAGTAGCCAGAACGGCTCGGGTACTCAGTCTTCAGGCAAAAATAAACTTGAAAAGGCATTAAAAAATTGAAAAGACGACACACTCATTCATAAGAAAATAATGATTCAGAAGATAATTAAACTTCCTGGTTGGTGGTAAATAATTCTGTCAATGAGAAATCATTATTAGAACAGTCTGTTTGACAAACAAAATCCACTTGGAGTTTAAATAAAAAAGCATAACTGCTTGAAGTTTTGAGGGCTTTTTTGTTTTTAAAATGGGTAACAATTCGATTTTTAATCACAACCCATATTCAGGAGAAACATTTCTGAACTTATGCAGCATTACTACAAGTTTGGCATGAACAGCTCTCTTCCTATCCTCTTCCTAGTAATGAATTCATTTACATTAATGTGCTCTAACAGCAGAAAAATTCTCACAAGAGACGCAAAAACAGATGTCAGAAAAGAGAAAAACCCACCTATCTTTGTACGGGACAAAGGATAGACCATGAAAATGCACGGTAGACTTTGATGGCAACACCGCTCAGATGGAGCTCTGGGAGTGAACCGAAGGCCTACACGTGTCAGCTTTTGTTACAAGTGCTCAGATACGAAATGCATTGGGACTCTCAAATATTTTCAATTCTTATTTTGACCAAAGATCACCCCTCACATCGGAAGTGTGATGCTTTCCCTCACTTCTCTGTTTGGCGTTGTGAGATGAAATACCCAGGCCAGCAGGCAGCACAGAGAAAACTGCAATCCTAATTCTCCAGGCTCCAAGTTTTCTACACCCAATTTCTGTCCCGTTCAGCTTTAAGGCAGTGAGGAAGCCAACTGAAAATACTGATGAAAGAATCCACAGAGTAAGAGCAAACATGAGGAGCCAGACAGGAGTGCATACCCAGCCGAAGTTCCATGCTGGGACAACGGTGGGGGAAAGCTGCAGCCCCTCACCGACCACTTGCCTCCTGCCACCATGTTCACCCCAGGCCCATCTCACCCTGTCCCGTTTTTAGGAGGAATTGCAAGTTCCCCATGCCTGCTCGCATTGCCACAAAGTCTTTTGTTTCCTGATTTCACAAGACATATGAAGCAATTAAAACTGTACACACACATTCCTTTCAGGGTACTGATAACCATTTGGTAGGTGTTAGATCTCCCTGAGTGCTGTTACAGCAAAGGGAATTACACATATCTGCACAATGGCTGTACAAGTTTGACATGGGACTTAAGCTTAACCATGCAACTACATGAACTGCAAAGGATGAAACAGAAAAATATTCATTTGTGGAGCTTCAGATTTAGAAGCGTGGGGAAAAAAATAAAAATAAAAATTAACTGGTCAAAATGACCAGTTAAACCAAGTCACAAAAAAAAAAAAAGAAAAAAAAAACCCTCAAGCATAAAATTTTTATTCAATTTTTCAAAGCAATACTTTAACATATACAAAAAAATAATCCACAGCCAAACACTCACACACACACACAAGTAAATCAACCCTCAAATGAAGAAACCATGCTTGTGGAAAATCACATTTTTAGAATTAATATCCTTCTACCAAAGCTAATTTTGTATGGTGGCCAGAAATATTCCCAACTAACTCCTATATACACATTTCAAGAAGCAGCCAACTGGAGACTGGGGGAGAGAGATTGAGTACAGTTGTAAAATAATACTCACAATTCAAAATTGCATAATGAGCAGAGTGGGATCTCTGCAAGCACAAAAAGTGACCATGCAGATTAAGACTCTGCCCTTAGAGCTGTCATTTGGACTACAATCATGGCATTCCTAAGCACAATCCTGTACCACATTCAATTTAAGCAGCAATTTCACAGGAAACACTGCAGAAATTTCCTTTGTCCTGCAATATACAAAGATATTTTCTGTTTACACAAACTACAAACTTTGTGTGGGTTTTTCCATGCAGTAATTTCATACAGGTTGCTGCGTACACCCTCAAAAAGCTTTATAAAATAATGTCCAGGTGTTTCCTGTAATTCAACTAGAGTTATGGCAATAAGCAGATCTCTTAAGACCTAAGCAGACTTTCTATGCCAGACACTACCTAGGGTCCAGTTCTGCCATCCTTATTTATAACTACCTCTCACTGCTCTATTTAAAAGATCATATTACGTGTCAGAACAATGCAGAACCCAAGCTATGGCCTAATCAGAGAAAAGATTTTATTAATCTTAGTTTAGCTGGTATGCTTTACTTGCCTGGTTTTCCTGTATGTGCAGTTTCTGTGAATTGTTCTCACTAATAGTATCCTGTTTCTACGAGCAGGAAGGGGCTGAGTACAGTTTGTTAGTTAACATTACTTCCTATAACCAGGGTCCATATTCTGTAGTAGCGACACTAGAGCAGTCATTGTTCGCTCTGGATAAGCAATGTAGCATGCTGATGGCTGTTAATGGACATCCTCTGCAGCGAAACACGAGCTGATAATCAGCAAACCCAGATTTGCAATAGACTTCCTCCTTCCTGTTTTTATACTGCTGACCAAGGAGATGGCTCTTCCTGCTAAGCCTTTGTGCTACTTACTGATGTATGAAGCAAGAAACTGAAAAACAAGTGCTGTGCTACTGTTTCTTTTTTTTGGTGTTTTTGTTTTTTTTTTTTTTTTCACATTTGGTTTGTAATAGTAGATTAAAAAAACAGCAAAGAAAGTGCCAGCTCTGCTCACTTTGGTAATAGCTGTTGACACGTAACAAAATGCCAAGTCTGGCCATCTGTTTCATTTACCTAAATGAACACAGTGGACATAGCTGCACCAATGCTATTTCATGGAAAATAAAATAGAAAACAAGCTCACATAGCAAAATTCTTATTTTCCCTTTTTATTTCCACCAGTTGTAACGTAAATTGTTCCATTTTAGGAGCAACGGGGATTCATCTAGAAATGAAAATATGAACTTCTAGGTTGTTTTTAAAGATTTGATCAGATTTCTATTACGTATGTCCCAGAAACTGCTAGCCGTCTACTACAATCTGAAGCTAATCTGTCGTCTTTATCTGAGACGCTTTATACATAATCTTCAAGATAAATACAAACCAATTGTTTCCGTACAGCCTTCATGAGACACATGAAGATTGAACAGAGTATTTAAAGTACCAAAGGCTCACTGACATAACTAAACAGTCTACATTACTTGTTTCAGTTGGTTTTGAATATCAACACCACACAAATGTAAATATATTATTTTAGAAATCAAGAAGTGCCAGAGTCAAGAAAATATCCAATAATTTAAGTTTTACAACCAATTAGATTAAGAATATATTCTGTTCAATACAGACAAAGCCAGATAACAATTCTTCAATGTGTCACATTCTTCTACAAATGTAAAATAAAAGCATACCTTTTCTAATAATTTTATATTAATTTCTGTTAACTTTATGACTTCATGTAGCCTATACATAGAATTTTTTTTTTCTTGCACAAATCCACAGCCATATATCCTTCGTACATGGATGCCTCCCAGGATCACTGAAGAAAACGGAAGATGACTTTTGAGAGGTCTCTCTATGTCAAAAGCCCAACTAAAACTAAGAGTGTTTCTCTCTGCTGGGAAGTAACCAGAAGTTTGTGTTCACTGATCTTTGCTAATGTTTGTTAACTACTTTCAATACTCTATCTGCTTAATAAACAGACTAAGTGGCAGAAAAACCTGGTCCTGGCTTTGGGAAAGACAGCACTGACTACCCACAGAAACCCCACATTTCAAGAGGAGATAGTACATATCAGTTACCTGATTACAATTCCTTTAGTTTATGAAACAAAAAACATCACAGTATAAAACAGTAAGAATTACGTGAACTTTATGTTGAAATTTACCTAAAAACAAAACTCAAAATGTTGTCTTGCTGATATCAGCGGGATAGAGAGAGCTCAAAGCCACCCTAGGCATAAGGAAGTTGGCAAACTGAAAGTCCCTGTGACAGCTGCTACCAAAAGAAAAATCCGACGCTCTGTGACAGGAGAGCAGAGGGTACTGACACTCAAGCATGCAATGCTCGGAAGTTTGAACACTTCTTTTTGAAGGTGAAATGCCTCAAGATGTCCTCTTAGATATACGTACTTATATGCACTATATGCTTATGTATCATTAATTCTGTATTGCTCTGATTCATGGGAGAATTGCGAGAGTTACACTCACTGCCATTTTGCAAGTACATTAACTTTCTCTGAGACAGTGAAAATCCCACTCAATATTGGAGCTGAACTCCTTTCTTAAAACCTGATGCTGTGAAAAGGACAGAGGAAAAGAAAAGGTCCCTGCAGGTTCTGCAGTGCAGAATTGTTCAAAGACATCTTATAGGTCCCCTACATCAACACCTAAATCTTTCCATCAGGACTGATGCACTCCAGCATGTGCTTCTTTCCTTCTTCACACCTCCGCCAGCCATGAAGCTCCCAGCCAGGCTGGCGCTGCTGGCAGGGGCTGCAGCACAGGCAGCCCCCAGGGCAGATTCATAGCTCCTTCTGCACAGGAATGCCTCAGCAGACGTAGACAAGACAAGGAAAAGACACGTTGCTGACCAGACTTGAAGATGAGCATCGAATCGACCATGATGTCATTGTTTTACCAAGGTCCGTGGTGACAGGGATTAGGTTTGGGCACTTCATCCACCATCAGATAATAGCCTGAAAGACTGGCAGCAGCTGGATTTCACAACTTGCCATAGCAAGCCCTTAAGTAAGATAAGATCTAATTTGGTTACTTGATGCTGATGCAAAACTAGCTTGATGTTTTCGAGCTAGTTATTAGTGAGTGTTTTACTACAGCCCATAGAAATAGTTTCCTATTTGCAAATCCATTCCTGGCATTATTTAAGAAAGATCAGTCCTCATAGATTTTTACAAACTTCTTTGAGTAGTATAATCCATAAAATGCAACATCACAAAACTTGCTTAACTGCAGCTGCTATAACTGCAGCCTTATATGTGCAAACGCCCTAGAACTTACAGGTCAAAAATAGGGTTATGTTTAACTGAATTATGGCAGCACTCCTCGGGTTGACAGCTGTATTAAGAAAACTGCAAAGTTACAGAGCAATGGTTCAGAAATGCACACAGCTAGAGAACAGGATATGCCACTCGCTTCCAGGGAAAAAATAAAAATTTAAAAAAAAAAATTGCAGGAAAGCACTCATGTGGCTGACACTTGGGCAGGACGTAAAATTAATGCATTTCTTCTGCATATTGCAGGTCCAAAATCTGGGTCAACAGACACTAAGTAAAATCAGCTTGAGGAAGAAGCCAGTGAAGAAACTACATAAATAGCAGTTGGCTTTCCCGAATTTAACCGATGAAACAGCGAATAAGCCATGCATAAGACAGGCAGGTTAAATTTAGATGAGACACAATGATACAGACTGCATCAGCCACCTCTTCGGTACGCTATCCTGGATCTCTCAGCAGATGATGTCTCTATTTTAAAAACTTCCAGGTATTTCAAAACATGTTTCCTAAACACGGGAACAATTTCAAGCTCTGCGGTAATGTTCATGAAATTACAGGGAGCTCTTTTAGGAGCATTCTTCACACAGGTTATGGGTTAGGTCACAGCTTCACTCGGCAGTTGCCCATTTGGAAAACACTGCAAGAGCTGAGTCAGAAGCTGATGCATAAACACTTAAAGATCAAGACAGCCTGATTTTCAGACACATATTTCATGACAGACTTACTCAGCATGGAACAGAAAGATTTTTGTACAACAGGAAATGCAATGCGGGCATGATCATCCACAAACAGTTTCAGGCTTTGTAAAAAATAAAGTACTGTGCTGAAACTCGCAGCAGTGGAAGTGAATCTTCATCTTCTAAGACCTTATTTGCTACAAGTGGTAAATCTGAAGAATTTCTGAAATATAAGTCTAGCCTACAGAAAAAAANNAAACAGAGATGCAATTCTGCCACTGAATATATAAATGCCAGATCTATTAGCCTACAGTATTCTTATGCTATTTTGACTGGATATAATGGGCTAGTGATAAAAATATACATATATTGTTCTTTCATAACAAACAAACATGGTGACAGAATTGTTCACATAGGTGGCTGCTTTATCTGACTCTTACCTTTCCACTTGAATACTCAGAATATTATCAGATCCTGCAACAGACATTCTATGGGCAAGCCACTGTTTTTTCAGGATACACTGTCCTCAATTCTCCTTACTCTATAGCACTCAGTTGCAAAATACAAGTTAGCTATTATAATAAAATAAACTGATACATCCATAGACAGCAAAGTACACTCTATGATCTGACCCAGAACTCCCCACAGATGACACAGAGGAATTCCTAGGTCTTTTGGGCTACTTTGTAATTCAGTTTGAAGAGCAATGATACACATTAACCTGAGAACTGAGCACAGTTTGAAGATAGACCATTAATGAAGATACAGAGTAATTTTTGAACCATAAAAATAGCTGATAATATTATACAATATCATATTATTTTAATTGAAATACATTATTAAACCAATTCAGTTCCAATCCAAAACACTGGCTGACGATCTCAGAGCCCTTTTACATTTGCTCTGCATTTAAAGCAAGGCTAAGCTACAAAGAAAAGATGTGAATCGCTGCCTTGTAATCCAAAAACAAAATTATGAGAACACAGAGAAATGCCTTTAGATACTCACACCTGACAAATATGACCACTGCGCAAAAATGAGGGCAACCACATTTTGCCATTGGATAACCACATCACAAATCCCAGCAGCCCATGGGCAAGCGCCCAGAACACACATTTCCCAGCCTGTGAGTGTGCTAGTGCTGTTCTGCCTTCCCACATCTGGAGAAATCATTCACCCTGCCCATGCTACTGCTTACTTACTATTCTGCTAAAGATGCAGAATCACTAGCATGCCTGCTAGTAATAGTGCATACTCTCCATAAATCAAGTTATGCTGAGGCTTCAGAGCACCCTGTCACACTGCAGAAGGTGCTTTAGGCACTTCTTTTACCTGGCTTTTGACAGACCTTCAGTGGATATAGGAATCACTGTCCATGGGGATCACAGAACACCGCAGACTCAGTGACACGAAGGTCACGAGACAAAGCGTTCTGCTTATGCTAGACATTGTCAAGCTAGAGTGCAAGAGCTAATTCATTTATTTTTTAGAAAAGGACTTTGAAATATAACACATTACCACAAGCCGAATAAGACTCTTAAGCACAGTACATCAGGACATGGCTAGAACAGCATATTCTACGCTGTTGACCTTTGTTGACCAACATGTCACTAACCAGCAGATAAGGTCAATTATCTTCTGAACAGAACTGATCTTATTAATTACCTCGGCATGTCCAACAGAATATTCAAGAAGTATGAAGGCACTCTTAAAAACTGACCGTTGAAATTTTCTTAGTATGCATTTATGCAAAGTTCAATAACAGCCTGAAATTTTTTTTATTAACCTTTTTTCAATTTTTTTTTTTTTTTTTTTTTTTTTGGGAATAGGGGGGTNTTTTTTTTGATGGGAATAGGGGAGTTTCCTCTCTTAGTTTGTCTTTTACCTTTTCTTCTGCAAAGATCAGAAATTCACTGATACCTCTTCCTGGTTTTGTAAACAGTATATATGACAGGAATTATACGATATTAACACATTTTATTAAAATGTGACTGTGATGAGTCTTTAACAGGTGTTGTCATTAATCACACTTGGTTTGCCATTAAAGCTAGAAAGTTGTTGATACAACAGTCTCACAGAGTCTGCAGGAAAAAAATAAAAATAAAAAAATAAAAATCCTGGCCTGCTATGTGCACAGTGCACGTATTTAATGAAAGGTATGTTACGCGGGTGGTTTAAGTCTCATCTGTACTGGATTGGTGTGTGCTACTAAATTGAGAGACAAGTACCAGCAATCTGAAAACAAAAAAATCATCCAATTAACACTTAATAATAATAATAAATAAATCAAATACAATCTCTGCATTTGATATCTATACACGTGCACAACAATCTTTAGCAGCTAACTTTCTGACCCAGATAGTAAGCAGTCCCACCTGTACCTTCATTCCTCCTGTAAAGCACCAGGTTTTCCCACCCCTGTACATGGGTGCATCTCTACTATAAAACCCCCTGCGGGACCAATCTGCATACTGTACCTTATCTGGCAGTTGTGCACAGAAATACTGTATATTGATACCCGAAACACCAGGGCTGCTGCTCCTCCAGCTGGACAGAGAACCCTGCGCTAGCAGAGACATGGACACCAAGCTAGCAAAAAAAAATGCTGAGGAAAAATTAGAGTAGAAACACGTTTCCATGGAATCCATGCACGGCCCACCGAAAAAAAAA
>VXAV01008792.1:470506-483225 GCA_013399715.1 Alectura lathami | reverse complement strand
AAAAAAAAAAAAAAACCTATCCAGAATGAAATTTTAACTAACTCCACTGGAGGGACAAAGGAAATATTGCAAAGTCCTGCACTGCCATCTGCGCAGGGGAAACCTCTCCAAGCTGGCAAACCTCAGCTGTCCCAAACCAGGAAAGGCTGCGCTGTGCCCCCTGATGCCTCTGGGCTGCTGCAACCATGGGCTGACAAATGCAGTTGCCCACGGAGACAAACAGGCTTTTGAGTCCCCATCCTGGGGTGGCTGTGTTTCCTCTTCTCCCTTGTTTAAGTGTAGATCTGAGAGATCCTACACAGAGACCTTTAGACTGCTAAAAAAAAAAAAAATTGAGCCATGCTGGATCTCCAGTGACTGAGGGTCTGCTCAGTCACTGGGCTTCTCCAGGCCCTGGACAGGAGACACTCATGTTTGTGTGGTCTCGAGAAAACCAATGCTTTAATTGCTCTAACTCTTTGGGATTCCTTCACATGGAGCCCCTGTTCCCTTGGCCACTGATAGATACAGCTGCTGTCAGAGCCCTGGGGTGCCAGCTCAGTCCATGAGGACATCCAAACCAGAACTGAGGCATGAAAGTTTTTTGTTNAAATTTTTTTTTTTTTTTTTTTTTTTTTTTTGACAACTCTGAGCATGAGGCAGCACACTGTTGGGTGACTTTCCTGTGTCTTGCTTTGGGGATCCCAGCTACCCAGCTCCAAGAGAGCCCACAGGCACATCTGCTCCATTCCTCTCACAAGAACCTAACTCATACAAGCGCAAAATGCGCCGTGTGCCCTGCAGGCTCATATCACCCACACCCCAAGCTCTTACTGCAGTGACAGTCGAGACATCACGCGCACACTCCTCAGGAAGGACTGCCAGCTGTCCATGTTTCACAGCCAGGTTGCTCTGGTCAGCTTCAGGCAGGGAAGGGCTCTCAGAGCTTGTGGAGGAAGGCTCCTCCTCCACAGGGGGCAGCTCCCCTGAAGAGGATGATACCGTACTATCAACAACGCCAGGAGTCCCATCAGCATCTGTCTGAGAATCTGCAGAGCTCTCCTTGGGGTGGAAAGGTCCCTGGCAGTCTGTGCTGGGATCCAGGGAGCTGCTAGGAGTTTGGTCAGGGTCTGACCGAGAGTCGGCAGGGCACGTCTCCAACCCAAAACAGTCCTCGCCGTCATCCCTCAGCTCAAGAAAGTCCCCAGTGCTGTTTAATGAGACGTATTTCTTGGGGTTGCTGTGCTCCACCACCTTCCTCGTGCTGCTCGGGAGTTTGCTGGGCTTGCTGTAGAACAGAGCCACCCACATGTGAAGTATCAGCTTCATCTCCTCCACATCGTCGGGCAGGTCAGGGTCCCAGGGCCTGAAAGAGAAAGCAAACACAACCTGAAATATCCTCATCCTCCACCTGTTTTTCACTGAAGTAACTCATCTCCTGGTTCCCCACTGTGCTAAGCCCCAGGCCAGGGGGGCTGTAAATGCTCAGCTGCATCACAGCTCACTTGATGTGGTTTCCAACTTGTTGGAAAAAAAAGAGAAACTCACAGCTGCAAACAAGCTCTTGTGTGCACAGCTCTAGGTACCTACAGAGGCACAGGAAGAGACCCCAGCTTCAACACAACGAAATGCGACATCTTAGCACAGAGGAAAGGCCAATTATCATGCAAAATCACGTAAAAAGAGCAAAGAAAACCCCTTCCAAAAGCACTCTAACGAGAAATGTCCCCTGCAGATGGCCTTCCAGACCGACTTACCCGTGCAGGGCGCGGATGACGGTTTTCTCCAGGGCGTCGTTGGTGTACTTGCTGTCCAAACTGAAGAGATATTCTTCCTCCCACTGGCACGTCACCTTCATGGACTCGCCGCAGCTGTCGACCGTGTGGGACTTGGCAAAGTCCTCCTTCAGCCTGGGGGGCAGCTGGCTGCTCCTGCGCCTCGCCGCTGCGGCCTCGAAGGGACGCTGCGGGTGGGTGCTGTTCTGGTGGCAGAAAGGGAGGACTTTCCCAACCAGGGGTCCCGCTCGGGTGCTCCTGGTCCCGTTTCTGGGGCAGGAGGCACCTCTGGGATATGCATGTTTCTTCGAGTGCTCAGGTGTCAGCGAGGCGTAGGAGTGCTCGGAGGAGATGAATGAGCGCTGGTTCACCTCGGTGCCCTCCTGAGTCTCCTTTGGAGGCAAGGCATGGGTTTTCGCAGGGGTGGGGTTTGGGTTGTTCTTCTTGCTGGAAATCCCAGTGTTTTTCTCTCCGGGAACAGAGGCCAAGTCTTTTAAGTCTATTTTTCCTGCAGGAGGAAGCTTCTGGTTGGGTGATGCTTTGCTAAGTGAGGTAGCTGCCTTTGCAAGCTTGTCCACCCTGTGGTATTCGTGGTCAGAAGCTACGCGTGAGGACCTGGGCTTCCGATGACTCTGCTGCTCCTTGGCGGAGTTGCTGGACGGGCTGCAGGATGAAGCCACTGTCCCGCTCTCCCTGGGGATAAAGGGAGGGATACAAGAGCCCAGAGCCAGGTCAGCCAGCAAGTTCAAGGCGTGGGACTCGTAGTTGTTCCCGTTCAGGTCAAACCCGTGGCCAGCAACACTGCTGGGATAAATCTTACTCATCTGGCTATCTACTGCTTGGCTTTGGGAGGAAACGTCGCTCGGGGGGGTGGGATCCTTCCACTCTGCATTAAGAAAATAGAGAGAATAAGTGAAGGTCATGCAGAGAAGGAGTTCAAAGCAGGCTTTCACTGCTAACAAATGAACAGCATTTAGAGGGGTACGCTGGCATCCAGCAGCTCTCAAGTATCTCCATTTTAAGGGCCTCAGTTTGGCAGAAAAAAGGTGCTTCTCCAAAATGAAAATCCCCAAAACCTCCACAACCATGCAGGTCATGGATTCTACAGAAGGGTCCAGAGCTGGGATCCACCTGACTTCAGGAAGGGGGTTTATTCTCAGAAATACATGGCACGGGATCCAGAGGGAAGCTGTACTTCAGAGTGCATATGCAGAAACCTGGGGGCTCCTCTAGGCAGCCAGAGCACAGCAAGAAAGTGTTCCTTTAATTTTCAGTATTAAAAATGCCCCTCCCCATGGCTCAGGGCCCATGTTTGTAAAAAGAATATGAAGTCATTAAACAAGGTTAATGCCTTCTACTAAAAAAACAGCACAAAATCTCTCCAAGTAAAACCTTATTAAATGAGAACTGCGCTAGAGTCCTATGTGTTACGTTTAATTTCCCTGGGAAATGCATAGCAGAACAAAAAAAATGAGTATTTCTCGCTGCTAAACATTCTTATTTTGTATTTTTGGCAGAACCTGGCAATCAGCCTTTTGGATCTATGTACAGAACTGTGGGCAGACCCCTCTGGGTGAATCAGACACAGCAGCAGGACCCATCCTACCCCCTGCCCCTGCGAGAGCACTGGCCAGAACTGCTCCAGGAACTCTTATGTGACAAGCACAACAACATGCATGCTGATGAAAACTGCCACGTAGCAGGAAGTCTTACAGCATGTGGCAGTAAAAGACCAAGAAAATTGGATAAACCGAGCCAGAGTGGCAAAACCAGTCTTGAAAGCCTCCTTTCTTCACCAGGGAGAGGAAAGAGAAAGATCAGAGACAGATCCGAAGAGACATCAAAGCGTGAGTGTGAGAAAACTTGACAAATTAACAGAAAATGACTCCCCTCCTCCATCATTTATTTTGGCAGCGTAATACTGATTCTCAGTTTAAAAGCAGAATCCCAGCCAGCACCTGCAGACGCTGCACTCCGGGACTGTTCACGCTGCCTCTGCTGCAGTCTGTCTGCAAAGGGTGTAACAGTCTCTTTTTNAATTTAAAAAAAATTTTTTAAAAATTAGATTTGCCATGAAACAGACTGAAAATCTAGGCAGATGCTGGCTACAAGCAGAGGTTATAATGCACTGTCCCTGAGCTGCCTCAACGCATTTTCAGAGCTCAGCAGTCAAAACCAAGCAGTTCAAACTATCCAAGCAGTTTGCCAAGGATGCAAGCTGGGATTAGAAGAGGACTCAGAAGAGATCCTGTGTGGTTTGTGCTTCCTGTAAGGGTGGTCCTCGTGGTTGCCTTTGTGTTTTCCATCGTGAGTGTATAACGGGGAGCCTGCAGGCTGTGGGGCAGCAGCACCCAGGCCCCAATCATGCAACCACACCTCAGCCCTGAATATTGGGGGAGCCTCTTGGCAGATATACCTCTTGGGCAGCTGCTGAACGTGCTGTTGTTGCCATCTGGTCATGACCTGACAGTGCTGTTTGATGGCTCTGTGTTTAAAGAAAACATTTCCACAAGGAACAGCATTCTTACCGCTTTCTGCTGGCTTTTTGGCTTGAGGTTTTGGTGGACTGCTAGCCACACTTTTTATCTTCTTACTCTTCACTGGCTTTGTGACAGTCCCAGCAACAGGAACCTTTTTCATGTCTGAGTTCTTCAGCATCTTTGGTCTCTTTGTTTCCAAATCAGGATTAGTGGGAGCTGAGGTTCTCTTCTGGACAGGTTCAGACTGTGTTTTGTGTACAAATTCTGCAGACAGGACCTCTGCACCTGGGACAAGGAAAAGGGAGGGTGTTTCTTTTGGTTTTAGACATATTCAGGTTAAAAAACAATAACTATAAAACATTCAGTTGAAGAATGTGGAAGGACTGCTTCAGAAGTGATCACCAGCAGAACTGTCTTCAGCAGCTTGATTTATGCATTTGATCAGATGCGTTACTGATGCAAATGATCAGTAAGCACTTATTAAAATTAGGCATCACTTCTTTAGCTCAATAGGAACCTGTCTTCCTGACCTAGAATAGGTGACCTCCAGGGATAAGACACTCTAATTCCTGTCTGGCACACTTACACCCTGAGGGCACTTATTTACCTCTCCAAGAGGCACGCAAGGACTTCTCCCATATCCATCAGCAATGCCACCAAGAGCAGGGCAGGGCAGAGCTCGATGGCCTCTGCCACCCCCTGTGCATGACCACTCACCTCCACAGCTGCCACTGCTGCCTGTGAGGTGTGTAAATGCCAGGGGAGACCGCTGAGTGTGACGCTACCTTTGTGTGCAGGTGGCTCCAAGGCTGGGATTCATCCTAGCCCATCTTGAGCATCTCTACAAATCAGGTGAAGCCTTAGGCTAGCTCAAAAAACACGCTTAGTCTACCCTCTGCAGAGATTCAGGAGCTTTCTGAGGACCTTTTATCCCTTTGGGATACCTTGCACGAGCAGCTCAGGCCCGACACCAACTCTCACCGGAGTTAAGTTGGGTGGGATCAGTCTGACACTTCATCTCATCAAGGTCACAGCAAGAAAGCTGACTCTCGGGGAGTCAGGTTATCTAGGCAACCTGCAACGACCGCAGCTTTAGCAACTGCTCTTGCCTGAAACATCAGCCTTGCAGGTGGACAAGTCACTCACAAGCAAAGGGAGGCAACAGCATGGACCACTGTGCTGAATTTCAGGCACTCTCAC
This sequence comes from Alectura lathami, assembly GCA_013399715.1. Taxonomy (NCBI): domain Eukaryota; kingdom Metazoa; phylum Chordata; class Aves; order Galliformes; family Megapodiidae; genus Alectura; species Alectura lathami. The sequence continues at coordinate 477,791 of VXAV01008792.1, read as the reverse complement.
TGAAATCCCACCATTGCCCTGGGCTTCTTTCCAGGTTGAATGCGAGTCAGCGGAGACACTGCCACAGATCGATTCAGATGCTCCCTGGAGGTGTCTGCTTGCCCTGAGCACCCCAGAGGAAAACAAGGAGACATAGCTCCTAACAAAGCCTCAGCATCCAAGCTGGATACCCTGGAGAAGCAGGAGGAAGTCAGCCCCAACTACACAGTGCTTACCTCTTTTCCTTCTGTGCGGAAACTGTAAATGGGCTAATTTAAGCATGGGCTCATTGGAATTGGCTGTAAGCCCTGGCTTTTTAGGAAAAGAGAAAGCGATGTTGATTTTCTTCTTGGTTGCTTTCCTGTTCCTGCTGCTGTCCCCCATAGGATGCATCTGCATCTTGAGGGGTGACCATTTCTTCCTGGCGCTTGTCACAGGGGTTCGGCTGGATCTCCTCTTGTTCTGCTGCACCCGTAGCTTGCTGGCAGAGCCAACGTCTTTTGTGGGCCCTTCACTCTGGTCCCGCCCCGCAGCAGGCTTTGGGTTTCCACCTTTGAGCTTTCCTTCTGCTGGGATGTCAGGAGGAAGAGGGTCTGGTGGTACAGCTAAAGGTGAGTCCAGTGTACAAGCAGCCTTGGAGCTGCAGCAAGGAGGCTGAGCAGCACCAGCCAAACACCCTAAAGCAGCCGACATTTCCAGAGCATAGCTGCTGGGATTGGAGAGATAACGCTGCAGCTGGGAGAAAGACTGCTCGGAGTGCTTTTCACAGGGCTTACCACATTCCTCCTTGGCTGGGGACAGGTGAGGAGAGCAGGGAATTTCCTCGTTTGGGGCAGAGGTGTGCTGTGTGTTTTGCTCAAGCTTTGTGTACTCCTGGAAGTGCTGCTTGATCTGTACGTTGGTGCCGAGCGCGTCCCCCCAGGAGGAACTGGTGGCCTTCTGTAAGGCATAGCGAAGTCCAGGCAAGACAGAGGCGATTTTTAAAGAGATGTCACTCTCCTTCTTTTCATGTTTTGGATTATGCTCTTCAACTGAGAAAGGAAAAGAAAAGAATTTTACTCATATTTTTTTAAAAAAAGGATTTAATTCCTCAAATTACCTCACTATTGCATGCTAAGAGAATATGAAAGGAATGAGAAAGCCCCCAAAGCCAACCTACAAAAAGCTAGCACCAGGGGCAATGTCCTGGTTTGACAGATGCTTGTAACTGCTGAAAGTTAAAAGGAATTGCATGTGGGAGCCAAAAGTGGATTAAATGAAGATGAAAGACTCGTGCTGTATTCACTAGCTCCATTCTGCAGGACATCACAGCGTGAGATCACACATAGCAGTGTAGTGCCCTCACTCCAGCAATTCTTGGGAAGTCTAGCATTTAGGACAGAGAGAGCTCTGAAAATGCATGGTTTTTTGTTTGTTTTTAACTTGTATAAATTAACTTTGCCCATGCAGAGTCTTTAGTCTACCACCATTTTCAGACCACTAGTGCTGTTTGCCTTCCTGTTCAAATGCAACCTCCAGCAGCTCCACCTCCACCTCCTGCCAGCGTGGGTGGATGCAGTGCACGTGAAGACACCACACTTGTGCTCTGGAGTGGGATGGGGAAAGTCAAAAAGCAGATCCTGGGATGGTCTAAATAAGTGACACGAAGTCCTGGGTGGTTTTACAAAGCTGGAGGTCTGGTCCTACTGCAGGTAGCTGGGTATCACTGATTTCAGCAGGACCGGTGTCCTGCCACATAGAGTATCACAGAAGCCCTGGGTCTGGCCCCAACTAAGGACCAACATGAACAAACCCCAAGCCTCGAGGGTGCCCTCCCTCGCAGATATCACTGTGGAATTCGGTTCTGTGTGACTTAAGCGTCCCCTCGGTGTCCAGGAGCTCCTGGAGAGCCAGTTGGTGGCGTGGAGAGCCTGCTGGCAGACCCTCCTTGATGCTTAACCAAGGCTTATCCAGCTTCATCCGCTGCAAGGATTGTAACACGCAGACAGTCCAGTGCTTTGCACTCACAGGCTTGGCCTATCTGCATGTTACAATCCCACTCAGAGGTTTCTTCTGGCTGCAGGGCTGAGCTCACAGCCCCAGTGCCCTTCCCCAACACTTTTAAGGCCTTTGACACGGTCCCCATAACATCCTTCTCTCTAAACTGGAAAGATATGGATGTGATGGGTGGACTCCTCGATGGATGAGGAACTGGTTGCTAGGTCGCATCCAGAGAGTGGCTCAATGTCCAGATGGAGATCAGTGATGGGTGGTGTCCCTCAGGGGTCCATTCCGGGACCGATACTCTTCAATATCTTCATCACTGACATCGACAGCGGGATCGAGTGCACCCTCAGCAAGTTTGCAGGTGACACCAAGCTGTGCAGTACGGTGACACGCCTGAGGGACAGGATGCCATCCAGAGGGACCTGGACAGGCTGGAGCAGTTGGCCCAGGAGAACCTCATGAGCTCCAACAAAGCGAAATGCAAGGTCTGGCACCTGGGGTGCGGCAACCCCTGCTATCAGTACAAGTTGGGGGATGCAAGGATGGAGCAGAGCCCTGCTGAAAGGGACTTGGGGGTACTGGCGGGTGACAGCTGGACATGAGCCAGCAGAGTGCCCTCCCAGCCCAGAAAGCCAACCACATCCTGGGCGGCATCCAAAGAAATTGGGCCAGCAGGGCAAGGGAGGTGACCCTGCCCCCTGCTCTGCGCTGGAGCCCTGCGTCCAGATGGGGAGTGCTCAGAACAGGAGAGACATGGACCTGTTGGAGCTACAAAAAGGGGACAGACTCTTGAGCAGGATCTGCTGTGATAGGACATGGGGAAATGGTTTCAAATTGAGAGAGGGGAGATTTAGACTAGATATAAGGAAAAAGTTTTTTACCGCAAGGGTGGTGAAGCCCTGGCACAGGTTGCCCAGAGAGGTGGTGGCTGCCCCGTTCCTGGAGACCTTCAAGGTCAGGCTGGACAGGGCTCTGAGCACCCTGACCCAGCTGTAGATGTCCCTGTGCACTGCAGGGGAGCTGGACTAGATGACCTTTAAAAGTCCCTTCCAACTCAGACAATTCTATGGTTCTATGATTCTCATCCCACCAAGGCGAAATCTAGGGGAGAAGCTGGAGTTTCCCTGGCCCTCTGAGACATATGGTTTTCTTCACCTATTGGCCCCGTTGCTGCCTCGCACTGGCAATGCTGCTCCTTGTTACCAGCAAGCCTAGGCATCCCTGTGAGCCAGCCTCCGCTGCTGGCTCGGGGACACCTCGGCACGTCTCCACTGCGGGCTCGCTACGCCTGCCCTGCATTCCTCCTGACGTCTTCTGGGCAGGAAGAAAACGGCTTCAGAGGCTGCTTGTTTTGAAATGGAAAACATTACTCATGTTTCAAGTCTGAGCTGAGCAACTTCACACGTGTCCACACTTCTCCCCCTTTTCTCTTTGGATCTCTTCTGCGCCGCTGCCATCTTCAGTCACAATCGCTTTCTGTCCCCTAAACCCTCACACACTTATCTTCAGAGGAAGGAGAAGTCATAAAGCAAAATCATTTATAATCCCAGCGAGAAGAGATCTTGGTCCCAGAGGACAGGCACGGCTGGCTGGGGTTATGCCGCTTGCGTAGGAAGGAATGGGACAGCACGTGCAGGAGTCCTGCTGGCACCGGAGGGAAAACATCTGGAAGCCATCAGTGTTCAGATCGTGTCACGTAACGACACGGAGCATCTGCTCAATATTAACCTCTCCTCCTGCCTCTTCACTGCACTGCCAGCTGCTCTCTGGCTGCCCACGCTTCACCTCGTCTTCAGCACCAACGTCAGCCCTAAACGTCTGCTGCAGCCCCAGAACTTCCTACCAAGCTACTGTGCCACCTCTGCTTTGGGATGCTCCTTACGTCTGGTCCTGTCCCTACCACCTCCTTCCATAAAAAACCCTCTTCAAGACAAACACCTCCTTGCCTCGCTCTCCTTTCCCCCATACAGTTCTTTGCTCCCTGCTGCAGGGTTGGTCAGCAGGATCTCGATACCTGAGTGCTGTTACCACCTCCAGCCTACTTTCCATGCGTTTTCCCCCTTTGTCTCACCCAACTTTATGCCCTTGCTTCAAGCATTGCAGCAGCAACCTCCTGATCCCGGGTCAGTTCTGGCAGCTTGGATTTTCAGACCACCTCTGGATGTGCTCATCTCTCTCCTACAGCTAGAAAAGGAACTAGAAAAGTTGCCACACCAACACAACCACCGGCACCATGTCCTTAAAGTCCGGCTGACTGAATTCAGACCTCAAAGACATCCACAACCCACACTGCAAAGTCACCATCAGGGCTTCACCAGACTCAGAAGCCCACTCTGTACGCAGATCTTGAGGGAGAAAGTTTACAGCTGGAGGTTAAACACCGAGAAGGACAACGCAATCCATGCTCAGATGGGCAGGCAGAGCCTGTTGCCTTTTCTGCTGATTTTACCTTCCAGGGAGGGGTGACAGGAATATCCTGTACAGTCCCACGGGCAATGCCAGTCATCACACATAACACAGGCAGACTTGAATACCAGTGTGTGCTGGCATGAACAGTCTCTTGGCTTGTCCCCAGGATGACGGCACAAAAAGCAAGCCAGAAGTTACGCAGAGCGAAGGGCCCTGTTTATATCCTGCTTGGGGATCTGCAAGGCCAGAATTATTTCTGATGATGTGCATGGAGTGAGAGGCGCACAGATGAAGCTGTCCAGGGGAGGCTCAGCAGTAACTTTCTTTATGTCCACAAGAGGAATTTGTAGTGTGAATACTTCCACGTAGGGCGGTACAAAGCCAACTGATACAGAGAAAAATTGAGACAAATGCCACAGATGCTGAAACTTGTTCATATTTCAAGGTCTGTGTTCAAACTGTGTCGTCTTCATTTTCCCTTGCATAGTGCCTCTGTGTTTGCTCTGCATCAAAGCAGCACATTTTAGGGCTGCAAGCAGCCTTGAAACAACACCTGGATTCATGGCTGGGAGTCCTAGGTGAAGTCACACAACACAGCTGAGCCTCCAAATGCTCAGTGCTCTGAAGGGAACAAGACCCCTTTCCCATCCCTCCTCCCCTGCCCACGTCAGCAGTGACCTTTCACGGAACCCGTTTCACTTGATATGTCAGCAGAAAACAATTCACTTATTTTTTTAGGGCAGGTTTTTTTCTTGCTGGTTATCAAACCACATTAGGTCTGTGCAGGGTCCAGCAAGTGCCAAGCATTGCTTTACCCCCTGAGCACAGCTCCAGGGCACCTTCAGGGATGTAAGTCAGGGTCTGCAGGTGTCAGACTCCCATGCACCCACACAAGTCATTGCAAGGAGTGGATGCTGCTGAAAATAGACTGAGAGGAGGAAAAGCAATTCTTTTTCACTCAAATCAATTTCCTGTAAAGGGGCAAGGATGTGCAGCGAAGGACCGAAGCACGGAGGCCTGGTTTAGACCAGTTTAAAATGAGCACAGCTAAGCAGATGGGACTCATCTCTCCTCTTTTCACACCCTTTGCGCTAAAGCTGTAGGTGGTGCTGAGCAGAGCAGTCAGCTCTTCAAGGGGAATGTGTCTGTAAAGACCCTCTGATGAGGAACCTGCACCCCAAATGTAGCACCTGAAGCCAGCAACAGGAACCTCCCTACCTCTGAGACACACAGATCGGGACGAGGAGAACAGAAACAGGGCCAGGAGGCTGACAGGCTCCTTGGGGTCGAAACCTGTGAAATAAAGTGACAGGTTTTGTTTAGACTGGGAGTGCCAGTCCTCTGTCCCTAAACCAGGGCAGGTCACTGAAGCCCAAGTATTGGTTTCTATGTAGCCATGCGTTACCATCATCTGGTGCCAATGCAGAGGACGTCAGGAGGATCAGAACGCCTTGATCATGTAAATATTTGATGATTGCCTGTAACAAACAAACAGTGTTAGAGCAACCTCTCCCTTCCCTCAGCGGGACTGTCAACAAGCTCTGACTGCTGGTGAACATGTGCCAACACCACCAGCTCATTCCCTGCTGAGGACATTGCCATGCCACTTGAGTCACTGGAACCCAAAGTATTCCATTTAAGGCTGTTATTCATCTCAAAGTTCCCCCATCTGTTACTTAAAACAAGACACATGCTTAGCCAAACTGATTGCAATTAATGAAGAAGGTTAATGAATTTAATCCCTTCAGTTCAAAAGTTCCAGGGCCTCTCAGCCATGAGCAGCACAAGGGGAGGGCTTTCCCAGAAGGGAACGTAAAGCTGGAACATGAGCATCTGATTTCACAACTGATGGTTCCAGCTACAAGCCCAACTAAGTTCAGTCCAGGCAGTCTGCTTATTAGCAGCATCAGTATCAACAAATATTAAAAAAAAAAAAAAAAAAAAAAACAAAAAAACCCAAAACGACGGNAAACAAAAAAACCCTAAGAGACTGCTGTGACTCTGTCAGAAGTGGATGACTGTATGTCTAAAAAGACACTTGTGCTTATGAAGGCTTCTCTTGTGTTTGGGTGTTGCCTCATGCCTCATTGCAGAGCTTGGCTTGGGCTTCTTCCATGGGGACACCGGACACCCGTCTGGATCTTTCTTCTGTGCAGACATGTCTTTTAGGGGAACTTACAGGAAATGAATAACTCCAGGGTTTCTAATGCTCTGTGAAACCTCACCGATCCCATTCAGTTCGTTCAGACATAACAGAGGCTTGGACTGATGCCCAACCCTCACTTCCCCACGACAACAGAGCAACTTTGGAAATGCTGAACAATTTCAGTGTGTCATTCACTATTCAGAACAGTAGCTCCTTGCTTCAATTGTCTCAAGCCAGCAGAGCAGAACAGATAAAAGCCAGAACGTCAGCCGGTTCAATGAAATAGCTGCTTTTTCTCACCAGTGGGGTGATTTTGAGGCATGTGAGGAGGAAAGATCAAGCCACCAGTCAGCAGCCACCTGACACAGAGCTAAGAGAAGTCATCCTGCACCTAGAGGTGTAGAGCTGGCCTCAGGTAACCCCACTTATTCCCAGCCACCTTTTCCTTTTCACTTGCAAGCCAGATGCCTGACCCATGCACCAGGGGAAGGAAAGGAAACAGAGGGCATTTTTCACCTGGGCTTTTAGGACCTGCTGTCAAAGCAGATTCACCCATGGCCATGAGAAGAGAACAGGGATAGCACAGGCAAGCTCATGTCCCTTCAGATGCTGGGAGCCCTGAGCTGTGCAGGGTCTGTGCCACAACTAGAGATCCATCTGGCATTAAGATTGTCTACGCTATCCCCTATTTTCTTCTCACATTGTCACCAATAAAAGACAGTTTAACCAATGCTTTATGGAGTCTGACTGCCTTTTTTTTTTTAA
>VXAV01008792.1:456095-470485 GCA_013399715.1 Alectura lathami | reverse complement strand
AAAAAAAAATTCAAAAAAAAAAAAAAAAAAAAACTTGCTCTGGTATGTTACACGCAGGAAGCTGCACACTGGAGGGAAGCTTTTCAGGAGTGCATCACAGCAACACTTCCAGGCAGTTCATGGATCACTGCCAGCTTCTACTGAGAGAAACCCAGCCAGCTGTGTGTTTCTAGCTGTGAATTTACAACCCTGAATCTACAGCAAGCATTAGATGCGACAGAGTAAGCAGCAAAGCCAGACCCAACCACAAATCCCAACAGACTCGAGTGCTGTGCTGCTCGGGGGTTCAACCCTTGGAGTTAAGAGGAGACATGAGGAGCATGCTGGGAACAGAAAGACCCTAATGTGCTGGAAAGAGTCTTATCAGACGACATTTTGCCAGCAGTCCTCAGCAATGATGGAGGGGAAATTATCTGTTAAAGCAAAGATAAATGTCAACATCTCCAGCAGATCACGAGGCCTTAGCAGTAACTGTGAGCATCTAGTTGGGCAGGGATTATTTTTCAGCCATGAGGGAGAAAGGCAGGCCCGTGGCAGCTCATGTCTTTTGCGTTGTAATTATCATTCTAGCACTGTGGGACCTAGCTTCTGCCTACCTAATAAGTAAGATCCCCTTGCAGCCCTAGTTCACTAGGCAAAGACAACTCAGTAAAAGAATCTCATCTGGCACAAACACAGCCAAAGAAGGTTGGCCTGGTATAAGGCATGCTCCCCCTAGAAATCAGTTCCCAGTTTTTGGTGGGTGATCTTCAGCTAACAGAAAGACTAAACTACTTTGGAGAGCAACAAAGCATGAAAATAATATTTAAGGCAGGGCAATTCATTCAATTCTGCATTATTTCAGAATCTGGGAATAACATTACCAGAAGTTTCAAAAGTTCATTAAAAAGAATGCTTTCCCCCCAGAACAACATTTTACAATACTTACCAAGTCCTTTTTCCTCAGATTTTCTAACAACCGATCCATTTTACTCTGATCCTTATTTGATATTTCCACTTCATACAGACTGGAGTAAACGCCCTGAAAGCAAACTGCAGACAAAAGAGAGAACACTTGATGTTGAAGTAGTGCCTCCTGCATGAACTCCAAACAAATTAAGTGCTCCCATTCCGGGAAGATGGGTGTGAAATTTATTTGCTTTTGTATTTTTCCCGCTAAGATGGTATATGCATTCATGTTACAGTGAGTTTCCTCTTCAACACATGGTTCAGAGATGTTGCTTATCTTATCTCTGCAGCTAACAAAAGCAATTGCACTGATGTTGCCATGTGCTTCAAGAGATACAGGGAGCCTTTCAGAGGGAAATACCTCATTCTAATGTGCTGCTACAGAGCAGCTTTATTCTGCACTCTGATCCCAAAGGGAGTTCAAGAAAAGTAAGACCTCAGACCCACTCTACTCCCTCCTGAATCTCATAGCAAAATTCTTCTGTTCAATTGTTTCCTCTCTTTCATCAGCCAGCTGTAAGACTGGGGCTCCATGGCACCTTCACCAAGGATTGCTGTGATCAGTACCACAGCCAGTCTCAGCAGAAGTGATACACAGATCGGAGGAAGCACTGCAGCAGTCTACATTTATTTTGGCACAAGATGCCACAAAAAATTGACCTTGAGGTTCTGCAAATCACATCCAGAGCTCCCAGGTGTGCCACCTGCAGTATTTGTGTCAGTAGCTGCGTGTCTGCTGCCGTGCACAGCCACTCCCAGCCATCAGGAGCTCAGCATCCCAGGGCTTAGAGCTGCCAGGATTGTCAAAATCCCAACCCCAAAAGCAAACAGCATGTGAACCCCAAAGCGTAATCAGATGCAGGTTCAGGCAACCTCCTGTCCACCCTGCACCAAGCAGGAGACAGTGGTTGACTAGGCAAGTACAGTCTCCTAGCACCACAAAGGGGAGAGCAGAATCTTTCTTTCCCTTTCCCAAATCTGTGCTTTTATTTTTCTGACTGTTGAGCATTCCCTGCCTCTCCCCAGCATCTTTGGACTCCTCTTCCCTTCTCATGCTGTCATTCACTGTCACCTGAAGTGACAACTAGGTTACCTGTGACTACTTGCAGACACATCTTTTAGCTTTGGCTGGCAGCTATTCCCAGATGCAGGAAGTGCTGGGTCAGGCCCCAAGAGCTGGAGTGTCCCTCACCTTGTTAGGAGATCATACAGGACAGGGGAACTCTGTCTCCCTGCAAATCCTATCTGCAACTGTCCCCTGCAAACGTGCTTACCCACCATGGCAATGCCTATGGCACAGCACAGGCATGATGCTGCTCACCATGCTGGCAGGTTTTACACTCACCTTCACTCTCAATGTAATTTCTTTTCCCAAATGCAGCTTCTGGTAGCTTTTTCTTCAAGTCAGACAAACCCATGACATGGTTAATGTCCAGGTTGGGAGGCCTGTGGGGAGAAAGGAGCAGAGGGTGGGATCATGGGCACAAAAGGTTCTCAGGATAAAGCACAGCAAGGAGCCCAGGCTGCCCTATCACTATGAACCAGAGAAAGCAGCCCTGAATACTTTATTTGCCACTGTGCCAATGTGTAAACACAACTGGCTGACTGCATTTGCACTGTCGGGAAGCCCACTTTTTACAAGGAGAAATAATCCCTTGCAGGAATGATTTAGAATAAACATCCCAAAACAGTTAAAGTGCTGACAAAATATAGCTGTTTGCAGCTGTAGTACAGAGCCTGATCTTGCATCCTCCTCCAGCTGCTATTGTGACACTGCTGGCTGCCCAACACCCTTTTCTGACACTAATAATTCCCCCTGACTATGTATATGGTAAGCTGGTATGGCTGCAAGAATCTGCTGATCAACAAAGGGATGGAGCAGGAGGCACAAAATTCACTTCTGTCCAGGTGCAGGAAGCCAAACTGCCTGCTAAGGACCCAAAGGTGATCCTAAAATGATCAGCAAGAGTGGCTGCAACACTGCACACTCCACAAATTGCAGAGAAAGAAGAGGAAATGCCAACTTACAGCTGTGCTGGAATGCTGGAGCTGTATGGGGTCCTCAGGGCAATGTTGCACAAAAGCTGGCCCCGGATGGAGAGCTGCCCCTTCCATGGGCAGTACAGGGCTATGGGCAAAAGGGAGAATGGCTTAGGGAAAGCAGGAGAGAAGAGGAGGGCAAACAGAGGAAGATATATTCATTAAAATCAAAATAAATACACAAACCAACCACCAGATGCTCTTACCTTTGTGGTTAAACTCAGGTCTAGAGAAAAGGGAGAAAAGAGGAATATTTAGCAATGGGAAAGGGAAAACAGCCCAGGCAAGCAACCCAGTATTTCAGAATGACAACAAGCTGCTTACAGGCTCTCTCTAGCTAAGACGGGCATTTCCTTTGGCTCCCTGTACTGGCAGGCAATGACTATGTATGGGCAGATCTGCCTGGGGCGCTCCGCAGCACTGCCATCGGACACTTCATACACATAGTACTAGGGTGAGAAGGGAAACAGATGAGAATAAGTGTTGAGAAAACAAGAGAGGCACCTCAGCCAGCACTGAGCTCCCCTGCTGCCCACAAGTGAGCTGTCTGCACCGTCCTCCTGCTGCAAACCCCATACCTGGCTCTGCTCGAAGGCTTGGCAGGGGCTGGTTTTTGACGGTATGTTGTTCCTCTTCACAGCAACATGACAGTCATAGCCAGGAGATGGGGAGGTGTAGCTGGTTGTGTAGTTCTCAGATACCACCTTGACCTTCCCCTGTGTCAGAAAATTAAAAACAAACAAACAACAACAACAAAAAAACAACAAACAAAAACCCACATAAGTGTTTGCAGAAATATATTTTAAAAGATCCCTGAATCCTCCCATTTTTCCCCACTGTTGAGGGGTTTGTAGGCATTTGAATCCTTCCAAACAGGAGGATCTGACCTGTCTGAGCTTGACACGACAGACAAAACAGTGCTGCTAAGGAACAGGAGCAATTCGTTTTCATAGCCAGCTACAGAGAGCGGGAGCCCATGGAGGAAGGGAATGGAGCTGTGACCTGAACCACCCTCAGGCCCCTGCCTCAAACCCCAGAAATGCATGAGAGTCCAAGGACAGAAGTGACTCCACTGGGAATTTGGAAGGTCCTATGCATCCCTGCAAGCCACCAGCCAAACTCACGCTGGTATCTTGTTTTCTAGTCTGACACATCCCAGGGTCAAAAATCCCAAAGAGCTCTCGACAGAGCTGATTTTTCACCCTACCCCATCACACATATGCTCATCAATGTGTCCTTAAGAACTGCCTGTGCAGTAATTTCTGAAAACTATTCACATAAAAAGAGAGACTTGCATTTTACCTTAATTAGCTTACAAATGACAATATAGCCTGATTTTCCATGGTACCAGGGTTTCGGATGAAGACAGTCTGCATATTTGGAAATATACACCCCTGAGAAAACAAAGCAACGTGAGGTAACGTGAATGATCTGTTGAGCAATGCTGATTGCTGAGAAATCTGTAACAAGGAAACTCCTTGTGTGAACAGGATTCTCTGAAGAGCCAGTGCAAACCACACTGGCCCTTGCTGCCGTAATAAGGGTGAAACTCTTTTTGACTTTACTCATTTCTGACTGCTGGTGTGGAGTAGCATTATATGTTTCAGGGTCAGGAAAGGAGTGAGCAGCTAACTTGGGCTGCTCACGGGAAAAGGAGCCCAGTTAGCGTCAGTTTTGCCTGCAACACATGACAATGTGTGAAAATGAATTAAGCAAAGGATAATCTCTTACAGGAAGATGTGAAAAAGGGCTCCCATGCCTGACTGGAAGTGGGGCAGGTCCTTTGCTCAGCTTGGAGTCGTGCAATGGCAACATGGGTGTTTGTATGTGGGAAGCACATGTTGCAGAGATGCCAGAGCAGGCCCACGGCATGGCACAGACCCTCCCAGGCACCTTCCCTGGCTCTTTCTGGCTCTTCAGTGTCCCAGCTGCCAACATTAACCTTCTGACCACGTCTATTCTGACATGACTTATTCCCATCTTTTCTATACGCCCATGGCATACCACCGATGGATTTATTGTGGGGTGGAGGTGTTAGTTCTTCAGTCCTGCCCTATATTTGCAGACAAGATGGGTAGAGAATGTTGGGGAAACACGAGGACTCGGCACAGGAGAGCTACAAAGAGAAATGCCGTAATATTCTCAGTCCACCAGGACTAAGATATACACACAGATAAATGACCAGTTCCAGCCTTGCTTGGTTTGGCACTCACTGCTATCAACCAGTCAATGATTAGGTGTCTTGGCTTGTGAAGACTTCCAGGAGAAGCACTGGGAGACATTCTGCTTCTGGCAGAAGGATTTCTTTGAGTAACGTGTCCTCCACTGCGTGCCTTGAGACCTCATGCCTCTGGGCAAGGAACAAGCATGGACTGTAAAGGGCTTTGGCACAAGGCAATCTACTCTGCTTATTAACAGGATCGTTGGCAAAAGCTCAGCAAGTGGACTCTGAAGTGCAAACTGGCATGGAGAGCTGCCAAAAAGTCACTCTGGTGACAAGGGTGGTTATTAACAAAGAAGAAAAAGCCTGCATTCCTGAGGAATATCCCTTCCTCATCTGGTTGAGGGGGCAAAAGGAAGACACTGCTGCTGCTTTGATCCGAACAAGTGCAATTTAACCTGTAAGACTCATTGGCTTCTCAGTGGGTCTTAGCAGTGAAGAGCAAGGCAGTATCAGGAGTTTATCTGGGCTTTTGCTTTTGTTTTTCAAAGAGACAATCCCCAAAGAAGAGTGAACTGAATGGAAATCTTACCTTTTGCTGGGTCACCAAGCATGGAAATAGAACTGCTCTTTACACGGAGGCCTGTCTGACACACCTCTTTTGCCTTCAAAAGAAGAAAAAGCCTCTTTTACTGTCTATTTCCAAATGTAAGGAATTCAGCTACCAAAATCTGTAGTAGAACAGTCAGCAGAGCACTTGCAGTAGGCAAACACTTCTGTGCTGCAAGTCAGTTACAGATCACTGCAGACCCAAACCATCTGCAGCATAAGGACAATGTCCACTGAAAGCAACAGGAAGAAAATCTGTTGTTTTGGGTGCTAAACACTGAGATGCGCTTACAAAGAGTTGTTGCAACAACCTCCATGGAAACAGAAGCATTTTCTACATTTGTGGGGCAGGGAAAAAGCTTCAGAAAATTTGGAGGAATTCCAGCTTCTCCAGAAACAAGTGCTAGTATAAGGCTGGACTTTGCACTTCCTTTATCCGCACAGGGATTTTGTTGAAAGATAACTGCAGTGGGGCTGGCATGAATGCAAAGGACACTTTCTGCTCCATGCTCACCCCTGCATGGGCACAATTACTGCCTTGGGAGTGTCTCACCGGCTTTGATTTAATTCACTTCCTAAGCAAACTCATCAAAGCGCACAAAGATCAAATGTATACTGACAAAAGTGACAACAGGAGCGGCCAATTTGAACTCATTACGGGTGAGAGAGAAAAACAAATCAGTCAAACTGTACTCAGTCCCTTTATAAGCAACATAGAGTGCTCTCCTCACCTAAATGCCTCCCTAAAAACAGGGAGAAGCATCTCCAGACAGCAGTTTAGCCCACAGATTTTTGGTGCCTACATTAGGTGAGGTCAAACTGTCCTCTCAAGCTCCTTCTTCCCTCTACAAGGAGACCAGTCACTCTGCACAGTGGGAAGAAGCACATGTGCTGGCGCTTGGCATCGACCTTCTAAGCTGAGCAAACATTTCAGGTTACCTCTTCTTCACTGTCAAACAGGAGAAATGCAAAAGTCTCCTCCAGCTCTTCCTGGCTGTATCCAGCAGCTTCCTTTGCTTGGACAAAAGCTTTGAGCTGCAGAAGACACAATAACACTTTGTTCGAGTCCACTTGTGCCAGAGCCAAGTGACAGAGCAGCACAGGGAACATCTGGTGTGAGGACAGCATGTCCGGCTCCAGCTGTGGACACATCAGCTGGGTGATGCTGCTCCAGCTCATGTGCCCACCCACCATCCCCTTCCCCAGGCCATGTACACCCCATCTCCCACCATTAGAACCCCAAAACATAGAGCTGTCTCTGCCTTTGCCACCAGAAGAACACATTTAATATCCCCCAATGGGCAGCAGGCGCGTCCATGCTGAGGCACAAAGGTGACCGTGGCTGTGGGATTTCCTGGGGAAATCCAGCCTTATTCCTCCTTGCTCCTCTCACCACACATTGTCAGGCTACTGGGGAACTTGTTTCCCTGAGCAGCACGTGGGCTTGGTCAAGCATCACATTTAGTGTCCAGCTATGGCCATCTGATCTCAGGCGTGGACCAGATATCGGCATGAGGGGGAAGCTTGGAGACACCCCTCTCCACTGCCCAGGGGAGCCTAAACCATTTTATTAGAGGGCAGATGTATCATGCAGCTCCAGGTCAGAGAGTCTGGCTCCAGCCAGATTATATGCCACCCCTGTTTCTTTTGTTTAACAATGAAAGCAGCATGTGTTCCCAGCGCCGACAGCAAACTGAGAGCTGCATCCACGATGTTTTTGGGCTTTAATAAAAGAAGATGCGGAAGGATGGGATTTTTTCATGTGGTGTTATAAGATAAGACAACAATAGTCTCATCATTGCTTTTGCTTATTTTGACTTTAGAACTCACAAGCAAATCAATGAATGACTAAATTCCTGCTTTCCTAGTATTTTACCCAGCTCCAAAATGACTTTCCTAGATGTAAGCAGCCAAGATCGCTTATCCCTATTGAATTCATGACAACAAGCAGAACAGTCAGCTCCAGACCTCAGAGGAGACAGCCTGTCTTCCATGCCAACGCCAGTGAGACTGTAGGGATGAAGGCATTCAGAAGTGTTTTCATAAATGCCCCAGTCAGCTGGCAAAAGGGAAGCTTGGGGTTAAACCTGATGCCTGCACAGGCAGAAATACCACATTGACACCTGCCTCACTGTGAATCAGCAGAACCATGCATGATGTGTAATGCCATTAAAGCTCCCAAACCAGCATTTCAGCCTGCACCTGAAGGAACCTGCTCTAGGAACTCCTGCTGAATGTTAGGCAACCCTGGCTGAATTGACCTTTTGTTCCTGATCAGCCTGGGAAGGAAGTAAGCAAAGAACAGGCTCTCCTCAGGCAGGAACTGCAACTGGGGCTCTACAAATGAGGCAGGTAGGCCACATGCCACAAAGGAAAGACAGATCTGACAATAAATCAGAATTTACACAGCCTCTCCCAGATTGAGGCCCCAGGGAAACACCACCCTCTTCCCTGAGCTTCCAGCAAGGCTCTGCCCTTCCACTGGCCTTACCTCGTTCAGAAAAACATCATTTTCCACCAGAATTGCTTGGCTGTACTGAAAACCGTCCTGAGATGCAGAGTCCAAGTAGGAGCTGTGCAGCACCGAAACCGCTGTCCTCAAAAGGGAACTCGACTCTTCTGACTCTGGATGAAAACCTGGAGGCAGAAAGCCAAAAACAGGTGCAAATATTAATTCTGCACGTTCCCAGACCAGTGCAGGGCCTCAGCAGAGCTGGGTGGCAGCTGAGAGTGACTCACAGCACACTCATTTAACAAGCCCACACCTCCACGGAGCTGATCTATCAGCTCTGCAGCTCCCAAAGGGACAACTCCAGCAGCTCCCCTCCAGCCACACAACCCCCAGGTCTTTGTCTGCAAGCTAATTGCCCTCAGCCAGGAGGAAAACAAGCGCCCCATTCACCAACAAGCCTTAAAGTTCTTCCTTTGCTACAGAAAAAAAAAAAAAAAAAAGGCAAATTGTTAACTGCTAAAAGCAAAACCTGATAGTAAATTAACTTGATGACCTCTGAGCAGGTCAGAGTTTTCTCTTCTGCTAAAGTTACTCAGATTCGTGGTGTGCAACTGCTGATGTCTGCACACAGGGAAGATCCTGGTCCATGGTCAGATTAGTTTCTTAGGGTTTTCAGCTCTCCTCTCAAGACTTTCAGGTCTTGATGAATGTGGATCTCAACGCCTTGCTTCAAAGCCTCAGTGGGCAGAGTTTTCCCAAAGCCCAGATTCACTCCAGACATCTCCTAAGGAAAACACCCCAGCAAAACACTTCCCAACAGCATTCCACCAAGAAGAGATCCCAGAGCAGACAGCAAATTAAACGTGGACACAGAGACAAAGGAAAGCCCTGCAGTTTTTACGCTCTTGCAGCAGTTAAAAACCCAAATGTTAAATAAAGCAGCCATGTAGAAATACAGGAAATCCTGGGCTTGGCCTCTATTGCATGTTTAAAAAGCTTTATTACTGGTAATGATTCATAACCTACGGGATTTCAAATCTCCAGCTGATTTTGCAACACAGACACATTGAAAAGGTTTATTTCTTGCGACCCCATGAATGTTAAAAACATAAAAGCAATCATCTCTGAGGAGAGAAACGTGGAAACTCCAAACCTCACGCAAAGAACGTGTTTTGCACGCTGGTCGCTCTTGAAGAAAAACCTCACAGCAGGGTTTGAAGATAAGTTCTCATTTTAGCCTCCGAAGCGGAAAGGCCCATGTTGCTTTGGCAATAAGATAGCATCAGTTGTTGCCCTGCAGTCTCCCTGGGGTTTGACTCTTATTTTCAACGGGTAAATTTTAATCTGTTTCTTCTTTTCCTCCTCTCAACTCCAAAAAAAAAAAAAAAAAAAAAAAAAAGACAGAAACACTGAAACACTGCCTATGTCACAAATGTTGCTATTTCTCTCAAAGTATTCAAGGACAAAAAAGGCATGTAATGTAAGGGACGGGGGAAAACAACAGTTCGAACTGGGTGAATTAAAATTATTTAGCTACAGAGCAAGTCTGCAGTACTGGACAGAACATGAGACAACATCTGCTTTGTGCCAAGCAAAAGACAAGTCTGGATAGGGCCAAAGGTGAGGCAAAACACTATAAAACCATGTCTAAAAATGGGTCAGGTCAGAACGGACACTGGGAGTATGGAAGGGAAAGTATGGAAGGGAAAGTCTTTAAAAGCACTTTCACCCCTCAACTTCATGTCTTTTGTGCCTTCTTGTGTTCACTTCCTAAAAGTCTCACTTCCAGCTGATGCCTCTGTAACCACCAGGCAGAAGTGGTATAAAAGCAAGTAACACAACCTGGCTGCCAAGCTCAGAAAAAAAAGAAAAATAAAGAGGTCTCCTAAACCTCTGTCAGTATGACTGCATTCTTGCTTTGAGCCAAACAAGGATAGGAAGGGATATGTTTGCTCTCTTTTTTCCTCGCTTGCCTTTCAGTTCCCTTTGTCTTTGCCTCCCTCCTGCATCTTCTAGATCTCAGGGCAGCCATCAGGCACAGCATTGCACCTGGTGCTATTTAATTCCACGGCTCCTGCTCTGAACCACCTCACTTCTCAGGGTGAAAGATTCTGCTCCTCCTACCTTGCAGCTCTGCCATCATTGAGAAGTCTGGGGGCTCAGAGCATGAGAAAGCCCTGGGTAAACACGTTGAGCTGGGAGCCAGCTGTGTGTTTCCGTGCTGAGACATTGAGTTGACGAGGGAGAATAAGGGGTTAAAAGCCCCTGCAGATGCAGAACACATCTGGAGGGTGTGGCATGTTAAATCACTAGAAGCATCAGATACTGAGGATCCTTCCAGAGATGAAACCTAAAGGTTTTTTAGAAAGCCTGTGAAGCTCTGCAGAACACAACGTAAACAGCAAGTTTGCAGGTTCTAACTCAAACATTTGCTCCTTCTGCTCCTTGCAAGTTCAGCTGCAGTGTAAAAAATGAAAGTCCAAACCAAAGTTACTGCACCAATACACAAATAAACGAGGCAAAGCAATCAGAGCGTGGCACTGCATCCGGGGCCTCGCTGTGACCCCCATCTCCCCTTGCAGATTTAAGAGGATCCTGCGGGTCTGTTCCCACCCTAAGGAAGAGTCTGCACTCGCAGGAACACCTGCAAAACCCTGACACGTCCAGGCTGCATTTCGTGCAGCCCTTGCAGGATGCTGACAGTCACTGAGCAGGCTCTGAGGAGGAGAAAGTGAAAGCGCCTAAACCAGAAGCGAAAGTGAAAGTGCCCGCTTTCCCCGGGAGCAGCTTGGATATGCCAACAAAACCCGACATCCCGAGGAGAAAGGGGAGAACTTCTCGCAGAGGATCGGTGGGACGGCGCAGATGGATGGATGGAAAAGGACAGCACGCCCCGGCACCGGCACAGCTTGGGTGAACCCACAGCTGGTTCATCTGTGCCCCGAAATCCTTGGGAGGGGATTCACAGCTTGTCCTGGTGACTTCCTACCCTGAGAGCAAGGGAGAACGGTCACCTTCGCACCTCCTAACGCTCCTGGGAGCCACGCGCTGCTGCTCCCCTTCCTGATTCAGCGCTGGACGCCGGGCAGCAGGGCCAAGCAGCCCTGCAAGTTGCCTTCACAACCGCGGGATCCTCTTTCCATTCACCCACCTTCATGTGACCTCTGGATGGCCTCACCACGCAGAGACTTCCAAAGCCAGCCCAGGAAGAAAACCCACGGCTTTTTAACTACTTACTAGTGCAGACGGGTGCAGAGAACAAGGTTTGTTTTTCTTTTCTCTCTCTTTTTTTTTTTTTTTCTCAATCTTTATGTTTCAGAGTGTTCAGTGCACTCTGAACGCAGCTGCACTGCTCACCTCCAGGTTTCCAGCCTGTCCTCAGCACAGCTGTTCCACTCAGCCCCTTCCCACAGCCCTCCTCCACCTCACCTGCCTGTACCCAGCATTTCTTCTATTTCGGGGCTCAGCGCCATTGTTAGCATGAGCTGTAACAGCAGGCGTCACGGCCAGCGTCAGTTCTGGCACCACGTGCTGCTGCACACCGTCGGAAAGTTCACCTCCTGCAAGCTGAGGCTCCTTAGGACCGTCCCCCCTTCTATTTTGGCTCTGCTGACGTCCACTTTCTCTCTTCCTTTTTCATCTCCCACCCTGCTTTTGCTGCTCTCACTCTTCAGTTGCTTGATTTTACTTTCTAATCACCTCCAGCAGACAGTAACTATTATGACAATTACATGAACCATCCCTTTTAATTCTGCGTTACAAAACACACAGCCTGCTTGATCTGCTCTCTACCTGCAAACTGCTTTTTGCCACGGCCTGCACAGCCCAACTTTTACAACAAGCCTTGGTTCATTAGTGCTGAAGCACCACTGCGCAGAATTTGCTTTACTCTTTCAGCACAAACCCAAAACGGAGCCAAACTAAGCCAGAAAAAGCCCATTTGCAAACTGATCACCCGAGGCAGACCTCAGAGACTGCGGTCCCCGCCGTGGAGCAGGTGTCCCATGCCCATGGGGACCAAGTCCAGGCACGGTTAGCATGACAGCGAGGCAGGAAACGATTTGCCTTGGCTTATTTGAGCCTTTTGGGGTTTTCTTGTGTGGGTTCTTCAAAGCCTTTCAGTCTCAAAATACGCTCTCCTACAGCAGACAAGCGCCTCGTTCCTGCTGCTCCTGCCATCACCAGCCACTTCTACAGCCTTGCTTCTTCCCAGTGTCTTTTTCTTTTGATTTCTTGCTGTTTTCTTTCCCATTCTTTACACCCTAAGATGCAGACAACTGCTCTAACCTCGCATTTGTAGGGCTACTACTGAGCAGAGCAGGCTGAACCTGCTTCCTGGGAAAGGAGTGGCTCTAATAACAACCAGCACCTTGTGAAGGCCTCACTACACGATGCTGCAGATGGCTTCAAAAATCCCACCAGATTTCTGGGGAAAAAAAATTAATCTATTCAACATTAAGATTGGTTATTAATATTTAGATAAGTGGTTGGCTTGCACAGAAGTTCAGCTGCCTTGTAGCTGTTTTTTCAGGAGGAACCCAAGATTCAAATTGCCGTGGCAGGGGGAAATTTCCGGGTGGCATGGCTAATTTTTGAAACAAGCTGGAAGAAGTAAGCAGGCGGGTGCAGCTCCCTTCTCCTAAATTTACATCCTTGTCCTTAAACCCAGGAGTTATGTCCCTGTCTGGGGTGACGTGGTACCTTCTGCTGTCTCCTAGTTCAATGTACTTAAAGCACTCTTCCACAATGAGATGCAGTGGTTGCTGCTAAGCTGAAAAACCCAGGTGCTGGGCTGTATTTAAAATCACCCCTAGGATCAGGCAGCCTGGGAGTGCAGGTATTGAGGCAGACAATATTTATTTTTATCACCTTTTAGGAGTCAGGCTATGCAGGGAGCCCCTGGCACCCTCTCAGGAGAGCTACTCTGCCCAGGGAATCAGCAACCATTCCAGAGCCAGCTGCAACTTATTTTTTTTTTTTCCCTGGAGGGTGATACAGCCCTTGGACAGGTCAAGGAGAGATGGGGGTCCCCACCCTTGGCTGGGCAAAACCAGAGCTGCGCCAGCCTGATGTTGGTGACAGTCTACTCAGAGCAGAAGTCCTACCCCAGAGAAACCTTGCAGGCAAAATTTCTTTGGTTTTACAAGACAGTCAGACTTGACGCTGTGGGAGAGCTGCAGATGCGTGCACAGCAAACTCCAAACCTGCTGATGACAGCTTTACCTTTGTGAAGGCAGCAGTTCACATGGTTAAAAAACAACCTCCCCAGTGCAGAGCCTAACCACATGCTTTCCATTTGGGAAAAGAAAAAAAAAAAAAAAAGAATTGTGGTTGGAGAAAGTGAGCATACAGTTACCTGCCTGAAGAACAGAAGCTACACTCCTCCAAGATACCGGTCACTTGCACCTTTTGCCTTTGAGTAAGACTGAAACCTCCCCAACAGGGCTGAACCCTTCCTTTGGTTTGTTTCATTGCAGCATTCCTTTTGCTTTCACTATGGAAGCTCTTCTTTTAGTGTTGGCTTTCTTTCTTCCATTTTGTTGTTCTGCTTGATTCAGCACAAGCTCTACCTGCACATTCCCTGTGAACCCTATGGCTATGGAAATTACCAAGACACAGTTTCAAGTAAAAACAGAACCAAACCCAAATACTGAAATCTACCCCCCACACATGCCAACTTCCAATAGCCCCCAGAACTATCAGGTAGTTATTTCATCATCACAAACAGCATTTACAAAAACAATAAACATTTCACTTTCTTGTCTCAAAGTAATTTTAACCAATATTCATGCTTTAGCAGATGCTAAAGTGACCAACATACATATTTCATGCAATAAAACTGCCCCAATTCCACCAAAACTGTAATCCCAAATGTATTTCTCTTGCTGGCTACATCACCAATGCAAGCACTTGTCCCAGTGCTCCTTCTCTTACTCTGCTGGCACAGCTGGGGCTAAGCAATGGAGAACATCAGCAAACCACAGCAGAAAATAAAATAAAAGAGGCTATTTTTAACCCAACATTCAACACTTTAAATTCAACATTCTGAATTGCTGCACAGCTCCACGAAGAGTTGTGCCAAAGCAGCTCGAGGTCTGGCAGGACAGTGATGATAGGGAGTATCATGGGGTCAGTATCTGGGAACAGTGCGACAAGCTCTGTTACTGAAAAGGAAAAAAA
>VXAV01008792.1:412479-435789 GCA_013399715.1 Alectura lathami | reverse complement strand
TTTTTTTTTTTTTTTTTTTTTTTTTTTTTTTTTGCAGTGTGATATCATATAGAACTGGGACAGGAAAGTTTTTGAGACCGTGCTTTTTATGGGATTGTCTGTTGGTTATTCTATCTGGATTTTTATGTCTGCCATACCAGAAATGTGACATTGCCAGGAAGCTCAGGGAAGCTCTAGAGATGTTTATGGTGGGATTCACCCCTGTGGTTGTTAGGATAAAGGTTTTGTATTGCAGCTTTCAGCAAAAGCTTCCCCTGCTTGTCCTTACAGGTAAATAAGTGTTAGGAAAGTACCCACCTTTCAGTGTTCTGGGTTGAAAACCCTTCCTCTTGGTTCAAATTCAGATCCTTTGCTGCTTTTCTAACACTGCCTAAGCCGGTGAAACAATGAAATGGTAAAATCCAAGTTTCCAATGTAAAAGAGCTCCTCGAACAACCGAGAATAAAACGACCAGTTCCTTTTTCTGTCACCTTTATTATTCTTTTTTCTTTCTTAGAAGTCACCTCTATGGTAGTTCTTCTAATCCTGCAGGGATTTCTCAGCTGGTTGTGAAGCATCTTCTGAGCTATTGCGTTTTACAGCTCAGAGCAAAGACAGAGTGATGCAGAATTAAACCAGTGCGAAGTTTTGGCTTCTCTTGAAGCAAATGCCATCCTGCAAATGCCATCCCCAGTGCTCTGCTTCTGCTAGTCCATCCCCAGCACTGCACAGCTGTGTCCCCTCAGACATGTGCTGTGTCTCCTCAGGTCCCTCCTCTGATTATTTTTGCGCTCTCCTGCAAGTTTTACGCATCTCGCCTCAGTGACTTGCCCTCTGGCCAGCTCAGCTTGGGGTAGAACACTTGGAAGATCCCCAAACCCCAGCACACGCTGAGGTTATAGGGACTGGCCAGTGCTGGATTCCTTTGTTGTTTCAGTGGCACTGTGGGTTTGCAGAGTTTGGGGAGTGTTGGGGAGGAAGGAGACCGAATCCCAGGTTCTGTGCAACTCTCAGCTGGCTCTGCTGGGACTACACCCTTGGCTTTTATTTTTGTGTCAGCTTCTGGCTATAATTGGACTTCCTTCACTTTTTAATCCGATGTCAAACCAAGGCATGAATCCAGCGCACACAAACCCAAACGCACCGGGCCAGTCCTGCTCTCATCTGTGCCCTTCCCGGGCTCCCGGAGCCAAGGAAGAGCCCCAGCCCCAGACTGCACCTCCAGTTTAACACTTCAGACCTCTTCCTCTCTCCCGTGGCTTTCTCCTTGCTGCCTTCCACCTTTGGAAGAGGTCTGAAATAACCTCGCTCCCATCTAATATTTGGGGAGGTCCGGGTGCAAACAGAGCTTTGCTGTTTCTAACACTCAGCCTTGCTCCGGTTGCTGCTGGTGCTGCTTCTTTAACGCTGGAACTCGATCGTAAGCAGCTTCCCACCACCCATATGAAGTCGGTCCAGGAAAAACAAGGTGTGACCAAAGCTGGTGCCTTGGAAGAAAGCCTCCCAGCTCCGAAGAATTAACTCCTTGTACTGCAAGCCCTTCTCCCCATGCATGAATAAAGGATTTGTGCCCAGGGCTGCAGAGAAACCATCGCTGAATCTTGGCTTAAAGAAGCAGCGGGGATGGGCAGAGCACAGACAAGGTTTCCTGTTTTTTATTTGATGTCTTCAGGGGACTTTGCACATCCAGCGAAGCCCAGGATCTGCCCTCATCTCAGCAGCAGCAAACAAAGCCCTCAGTGTCCTTTGGACGTGGAGCTGAAACTGAGTAAGGCAGCCATTGCGTCACGTTCAGAGCAAGCAGGAGCACGAAATACGTCTTCCATCTCTTGATTTAAGAAAAAAAAAACAACAGAACCCTGAAGATCTCAGGTGTTTACCCGAGCTTTCTCACACCCAATTCACCGCCTCCCTCGCAGGGGGAAGCGTGGTTTTGCCGGCGCTTGCAAGAAGATGGCGCCTGTCCCATAGGCATGGACGGGGCTGGGGGGGTCTCTGCTGGCTTTTGCTTCCTTAGGGTCGAGCCCCAAGCAGCTTTTTTTTAGGCTGGTGAGCATCCCATTCCCTCCCTGGGGGGGTGCTGGAGCACCACATAGGGCTTTTGAAGGCCAAGGTTGTTGTTTTCAAACTTAAAGCAAGGTGCCGAGGCATAAGGGAGGAAAGTCAGTCTGATTTCTTAGGACCTTTAGAAACCTCGATTGTGTCTGCACCCCTGGGCTTGCCTGTTGTTAAGGCCAGGCTCTCCTGCCCAGCCTGAGCTACAGGGGGGACAAAATCCTCACATCTGCAAAAAAAAAAAAAAAAAAAAAAAAGTCAGAAAGAAAAGCTCATTTTTTCACCCAACAGCGCAGCTTCAGCAATCCATAATCCCAGGTGCCCTGCAGACGTGGTACCCCAGTGCTTCTCTGCCTTTAGGCACTGGGCTCGGAGGGTGCTGGCCCCTGTTCAGGAGTCCAACATGCTGTGAGGACAGGATTTGTGTTCATAGCTGGTTGATTTTTAGTGCTTTCCAGCACAGCCTTTAAAAAGTTCTTGAATGATGTCAGGATGGTAACTTTGGGTGGGTGGCGGTGGGCGCCCTTTGTGTAAAACCGTCTGGCATGTTATTTACGATTAAAAACCCTCCCTGAGACTTCCCCACCCGTGCCTGGCTGTGTTTCTTCCCTAGATGGCTGCAGGAGGTGTGCTCGTGCTCCCTGCCAGCTCTTAGCCTCATCCATTTCATCCCTGACTGCAACGGGGCTGGGAACGGCGGCGGAGGATGCCGAGGTGATCGTCTGGGGCCACGACATCCCAGGTCTTTGCTTTGTCCCCTCTGGAAATGCCCCAGTGGATCAAGTGCAGGAGCCAGCCTGGTTTAAAACAGGGCTGCGCCTTGGCTTCGGGCACCTTCTCACATTTCTTTTTGGCAGCTCCTGGCTTTCTGCAGGCTGGCGTGGACATTGTGCTGCTTGCCTTGCTGTGTTCTTGCAGAGGGGTGCAGCGATTTGGGTGCTGGTAGCTGAGAATTTGAGGGGATGATGAAACGATGAAAAACAAGAGCCAAAAAACCTCAGAGTTCCCAGGTCCGGGGTGTTTCAATCCCAGTTTCCCTGCTGTAGTGTGGGGAAAAGGGCTGGGATGGGGGAAGCCTCTTCCCCCAGCCTTGCTGCTCACCCCATCGGGGATATTGAGCTGTCTGCACCTGAACCTTTTTGCAGGGGAACGACAAATCCTGCAAGAGCTGTGCCAACGTGTCCCAGAAACACACCCAGGTGGCTGCCCATGGGTGGCAAAGGCTGCGTGCCCCCAGAGCCAGGAACTGCTCTTTTATTCCAGCTCTTAACTCCGCACACTTTGGGCTCCACTTCACCTGTGTTTTTTTTTTTTTTTTTTTTCCCAATCATGTATAAAAATTAACAGCAACGACAAACCACCACGGCAAAGCAGCCGGGCTCTTTCCTAGCTCTGGGCTTCGGTCCTCTGCGTTTCAAAAGCTTCTTCAGGTTCCCCAGATCTGTCAGTAATAAAATCCTCCCTGATCTCAGCTCGAGGCATGGAGGCGTAGTGTGTTTTGGGGAGGAAACCAGGAAATGAGTGAAAACCGAGCAAGCCTGGGCAGCCCTCATGTGTGATGGGCGAGGGGAGGGCAGGGGAGCCCTGTTAGTGCTCCTGAAAACAGGGGAAAAGCCCCAAATTCCCTCTGTCTGGGCTGTGATTCTGGGGGGGCTCCCAGCACGCAGAAATGTGGTGGCTGAGCTCGCGGCGTGATTTCTTTCTAATTAAAATGCCCCAGCAGTGCTGGGATGGAGCCTGGACCTGCTCTTGTTGCAGCCACATCTCCATCCCTGTTAACCCCTGTAGGGATGCTCGCGTGGGGCTGGCTGTTTTTTGGGCTGATAAAGCCAAACCCCAGCACTTTCCCTCTGTGCCAACCGCAGCTGACACCTCTCAAAGCGGCAAACTGATGGATGTGCTCGCAGCAGCCTCTTCACCACCCTATGGCTCTGGGGGGCTCAGGGTCCCCCCTGAGAAGGTTGGGAACCCCTCCCAGTGCCTGCAAAGCCCTCGTGGGCTTTAATTCCCCGCCAGCCGGGCGGCTGGGGCCACATCCACCCTCCTGGCCCCGCTCAACACATTTCACGCTCGAAATCTGGTAACCTGACTCTCTTGGTAGCCTGAACTTGGGAAAGCCCTGGGTTCTGGGAGGGGCAGAAGAGCACTGTGAGACGTGGTGGCAGCTGGGGGGCTCCCAGTCCCTGTCTGGGTCCCCTCTCCAGGTCCCACTTGTCCCCATCTCCTGGTCCCATTTGACTCTGTCTTCTGGTCCCCATTCCCTCTTCTGGTCCCATTTATTCCCCATTTTCTGGTTGCTCCAGCCCCGGGTTCTGGTCCCACTGTCCTCTCCAGGTCCTGCTTGTTTCTCTCTCTCTCTCTCCTGACCCAGCTTTGCCCGTATTCTGGTCCCGTTTGTCCCCAGGATGGCACCTGGGGATGGCTGTGATGGGATTACTTCCTGCAGTGCAATCGGCAAAGCCTAACAAATAAAAATGGGGTGAAAAGATCTGCTACAGTTCCAAAACCATTCTACCCCAAAGCAAACGAGGCTCAGCTCCTGCTCCGGCCCCAAATGGCTCCGTTCAGCATCATTTCGACCATCTCCTGCCACTGCTCCTCCCTCCCAGCCCAAACCAGAAAACTCAGCCAGAAAACTGCTTCCCCCCCCATGCTGGAGGGTGCAGGGCTCCCTCTAAACCTGCTTTTTTTTTTTTTTTTTTTTTTTTTTTTTTTTCTTTCTTATGCTTGGTTACTTGGTTATCTATTTTCCTCTCTGGAATCTGGGTTGCTGCAACCCAACCCATCTCTCTTCTGTGGGCATCNCCTTTTTCACCACTTTTTTTTTGCAGCTTCCCTTTTCTTTTTTCTTTTTTCTCTTTTTTTTTTTTTTTTTCCTTTTTGCAGCTTCGTTTTTCTGCAGCTTTTCCTATTCACTAAAATCATAATTTTAGAGAAAAAATCTCCAAAAATCTCCTAAAAAGTGTAATTTTAGAGAAACAAATCCCCCTAAAAGCAACATTTTAGGCAAAAACCATGTTCAGGGCAATGCAGGCTGTGGGATGCAGGAAAAGGGGGGGCGTAGGTTGGAGGGGGGGGTTGGGCTTTAATGCCCCCAGTGGTGCAGGGTGTCCCCATGGGATTTTGGAGAGGAGGTGACCCTCAGCATCAGGTACATATCAGGGGGAGGAATGGGATCCCCAAAGTCGCATCCCAAGGGATCCCCCAGGTCCTATCCCATGGGATCCCCCAGGTCCCATTCTTGATGGTCCTCATGACCCGTCCTAGATGAATCCCTGGGTCTCACCCCAGGTGATCGCTCAAGCTGCATCCCAAGTGATCCCCCATTTGCCACCCCATATGACCCCTCAGAAGATCCCACAGGCCCCATCCTGGAGGATGCCCCACGTCCCGTCCCAGCTGACCCTCCAGGTCGCATCTTAGATGATCTCCCATGTTTTATCCCAAGAGACCCCCCAGGCCCCATCCCAGATGATTCCCCCAAGACCCACCCCAGCTGACTGCCATGTCCCACCCTTGGTGATCCTCATCCAGGTCCCATCTTGGAGGATTATCCAGATCCTAGCCCAAGGGACCCCCCAGGTCCCACCCCGCCATCCCCATCCCTGGGTGCATCCTGACAAGCTTTTGGGGTGAAAATGGCTGGTTTGGGTCCCTTGGCACCCCATGGCCAACCCTTTCTGCCCCCTCAGGTACCCCACGCATCACTCATGTCTGCTTAATTAACTTAATCATTAACTAACGCTGGATCTGAACCTCCCCATGAGTCATGGTGTGGCCCTGCATAGGGGCAGGCGGTGTGCAAGTTCCGAGCTGGATCCTGCACGCTCCAGCCGCTCCTTCCCCTCGATTTGGGCCTCAAAAGCTGGATTTAGGGAGCAAAATCCTCTCCTTTGGCAATGCCAAAGCAAACGGCGCGAGCAAGCCGTCGGCGCCGGCAGAGATAAGCGTGGTCCTGCCCTTCCGTCCGTCTGCCTGTCCACCCTGAGCGACCCCGGTGGAAACCTCACCGTGCTGCCGAGAGCCAAACTGGGGAAGAAATGGGCAAATGGGGCATTTTCCTCAGGATGAAAAGCAGCCCTAAAGGCCGTCATTAAGAAAAACAGCTCAGGGTGAGCAGCGTGAAAACGCGCCAGTAATTAAACAACCCCGGAATAGACGGAGGAAAGGTCAGACCTAAAAATACAGCGCACAGTTCTGCCTCCGAAGCATCGCATTAATAAATGCTCACATTTTTGGGATGGTCCAATTTTAGTGGCTTGGATATAATAGCCTGGTGTGACCCCTTGGCTTATCTCGATCACGATGGATTGGGGTATTTTTTTTGGCTGTTTTTGCCCCTCCTTGTGTCTGCTGCAGGGCTGTGCGCGTGCTGTGTGTGCGAGCAAGAGGGTAGCACGTGGTGAACGTGCCGGTGCTGGTGCTGCTGGGTCGGGGTGGAGTGGATGCAGGCGTGCTCGGTGCTGCTGCAGCCGTCCCGCCATGCAGACGCCCTCCTGCTTTTCCCAACGTTGGGAAAACAGCCGGAGTTGCCAAAAAGGCAGGATCCTCATGGTGACTGTGCATTGTTATTAATTCTTTTTCCAAATCTTCCTTATAGAGAGAGGAAGCCACCCCATCCTGGGGCAGGAGAGCTGCTGCAATTGGGTTTCACCTGGTTTGAGAGGAAACTGAGTCAAGGGGAGCATTGCAGGGTGCATTATGGGTGGGAAAGGTGAATTCTGTCCTACCTGGTTTGGGATGGGGATCTGGGCTAAAGCCACCTGCCAACTCTCCTTTTGGGGTGGGGAGGGAGATAAAAGGGCTCTCGGTGCCCTGGCTTTGGGGAGAGCCAGAATGTGGGTCCAGCCAGGACATCCCAAAAGCGGTGGGTTTTTGGGGTGGGGATGGCCACCACCCAGGGGCAGGGTGCTGAGCAGCTCTGGGGGCATTTTTCCAGCTTTGGGGGAAAAGGATGGGGAGAAGAAGGATGGGGGTGACACAGGTCCCATCCCCAGCCCTGTCATCCCATCAGGGTGAACTAAAGGTGGTGGCTAATTTCTTTTTTTTTTTTTTTTTTTGGTGGGGTGGGGGTTGTTCTTAATAGTGGCCCCAAAGAGAAGCCAAAGGAAGCACTGGCAGACATCAGGGGACATTTTATTGGACTCGGCACAGTATTTGGGGACACATGGTGACCACTGTCTCCTCTATGGACACAAGGGGTGCGTTTGGGGGGGGAAAGCAGGAGGGACCCCCCAATGTCCATCAGCATCCCAGGGTGGGAGCAATGAATCCACCCTGTCTTGCTGGGGTGGGATGCCCATATCTGACGCAGATGTGGGCTGGCGATATTCCAGCTGGGATAGAGGATGGTTTTCCAGCCCAGGATGGCGGAGAGAAGGCGGTAGGGGATCAAGGGGCTGGGGATCACCACGACCTCTAATCCCTATGAAGAAATGAGGGAGAAATTAAAAAAAAAATAAAAAAGCATTGTGAACATTGATTTTTCCAACCACCAGCATGAGTTGCAGGGCAGGATGTGGTCAGGGTGCGATGGGTGGGGTGGACCCCTTGGCCCAGGGCTTTCAGCCCATGCAGGGCTGAGCGTGAAGCTGCACCCCAGCGAGTTACCTGCAAGCTGGGGATGAAGGTCACTTCTCCGTCATCATCCTCACGAACTCCTCGTAGTTGACCTGCCCGTCGTTGTTGCAGTCAGCCTCCTTGATCATCTCGTCCACCTCCTCGTCCGTCAGCTTCTCGCCCAGGTTGGTCATGACGTGCCGCAGCTCCGCCACACTGATGTAGCCGTTGCCGTCCTTGTCGAAGACACGGAAAGCCTCGCGTATCTCCTCCTCGCTGTCCGAGTCCCTCATCTTCCTCGCCATCAGCGAGAGGAACTCGGGGAAGTCGATGGTGCCGCTGCCGTCGGCGTCCACCTCGCCCACCATGTCCTGCAGCTCCGCCTCGGTGGGGTTTTGCCCCAGCGAGCGCATGACGGTGCCCAGCTCCTTTGTGGTGATGCAGCCATCGCCGTCCCGGTCGAAAAGGGAAAAAGCCTCCTTGAATTCAGCAATCTGCTCCTCTGACAGCCGCTCGGCCATGGCGTCCCGCGCTCCTCGATCGCACGCGGCTCTGCCTCAGCACGCAGCGCCGGCGGGGAGGCACGGATGGGGCCTCCTCCTTCCTGTCCTCCCTCTCCTGGGGCCTCCTCCCTCCCATTCTCCTTCTCCTGAGGCCTCCTCCCTCCCACCCTCCTTTTCCTGGAGGAGGAGGAGGAGCTGGGGCATGCAGGAGTGTTCCCGCTCCTTGCTTGTGCAGGTCCAGGCAGAGCCCAGCTGCGATGCGCTCCTCGTGCTTCATGCTGATGGGGACCTGAGTCAGCCGTGACACCTCATCTGGGCTCCCCGACCACAGCTGCATGGCCCCCGGGGAGGTGATGCGGCTGTGCATCAGGTGAGTTTCGTCGTGAGGCTCATGCCTTAGTTAGTCAGGGGTTAATGTCCTGCTTTTGCTTTGTCCTCATCTCTTACAACAGGGAGTTCAGAAGCACATAATGATGAGGGGTTTGGAAGTACAAGATGATGAGGTCTGTTCCTCTGTCCATCTGCCCATGTTTGTCCCTCCATCCAGTCAACGAACCGCCCATCCACCCATCTGTCCATTCATTCATGTGTCTATACAGTCGCCCAACCATCCACCCATGTCTCCATCCATGTACCTGACCACATTGTCTGCCATCCACCCACACGTCCACCCATCCATCATCCATCCCTCTCTCTTTCCTATGTCCCCATAACAGCAAAGTGATCTTCACCAACCAGGCCAAGGAAATAATGGAACCAGATGACCGGGCTCTGCAGCAGAAGACAATTTTATTTCTTGTCTACAGGAAAATAGCATCTCTTTCCCCTACTTTACTCCCTTAAGGACCTAAAACTGAGAGATTTGGAGGGAATGCCACAAAACAGAAGCAAAACCATGGGACAGCTTGGGATGGCATGGGAATTGGGCTCTCCAGGTGGGATAAAGTTTGGGAGGGGAGAACCATCTCAAGGAAAAGCTCAGCTGGAAAAAACTCTTGGCACGTAAGTCGTCAGTTGCAGGGAGGAATGGGCTGAGCTGTGCTGGAAACCTGTCTGGCGAGAGGCACGGTGCTGCTCGCCTGATGAGCGTGTTTCGGGGAGGGGAGGCCCTGGCAGCTCCTCTTGTGCAATGAGCTGCTCCCTGATTTTCCATCTAATTACCTTCTCTTGCTATTCTGCTCCAGAATGAATCAAAATCATTGTGAAAGAGCCCTGGGCAGCTGGGAAGAGGGGGAGCTGGATGGAGGAGGTTGGGAGAAGCCAACACCATCAGATAACTGGGTGTTTTTGAGGCCTGGAAGGATTAAGGGTGTTTGAGCTGTGGGGGGAGTTTGAACTCCAAAATCGGGGTGGATGGGGTGGCAGGGTCAGCTTGCTAGGGATGAAGGGGCTGTTCCATCCTGGGGGTCCCTTGGGGCTGAGCAAAGCTGGAAGTTGCTGGGGGTTTTGCTTCTCTGCCACCTCCCCATCGCCTCCCCACCACCACCGCCCACTGACCACAGTTCCCACTGACCACAGTTCCTGGGAGAATGTCAGCCCTTGATTTTGACCGTGTTTAACTGCTCCCTCATTAGCACAGCAGGATAATTAACCCAGTAAAACTGCCTGCTGGCCCATAAAATCCCGAGGTTTATGGCCAGGTCCTATTTTTTGCATCTGAGCCGGGCCGTGGGGGCAGGATGAGAAAGCAGCCTCTGATTTCCCTGGGCCGTGTCCAGCAGGGGCTCGAGGGGTCGACGACGCTTTGATGGAGGAGGAAGAAGATGCTGGTGGGGGCAAGCTGCTAAAGTTAAAGCTTCATGAAACATTTTCCAGGCGACGTCTCCTCCCAGCACTGTCCAGCATCAACCTCAGCATCTGGCTGCTCCATGAAACAGCTAAAAAACCTCCAGAATGAGTAGTTAAAAGCACCCAGACGGATTACCCCAAGCCTGCGTGGCTTGTAACGCAAGCACAGATGTGTGCAGCAACGTCTGGGTTTGCATTTGCAGACGAGGCGGAGCGGGGGGGAGGCTGAAGAATTCGTGGAAAAAGAGAAAGTTGGAGGTGGAGAGTGAAACCGCTCTGGCAGGGAGAGCTCGGTGGGGCCCCCGTGCCCCTGCACGAGGCCAGGTGTGCTGAGGCCGCTCCCATCCACATCCATGGAGCCGCTTGCTAAAGGTGGCGGTGCCCACGGGTCTGCAGGGCACCTTCCCTTTCCCTACCTGCACTGGGGACATCGCTACGGTCAGACCGGGCAACGATTTGGGGGTGTGGAGGGGTTTGGGGACGTGGTGCTGCTCGAGGTCCCCCTCTGCCCTCGGCGTGTATCCCCCTGCTGTGTCCCTTGGCAGCAGGAGCAAGGAAAGGAGAGGAGAGGGCTGGCCAGGAGTCGGTGGGAGCCAGGAACGCCCGGCGCGTTTAGTCTAGCAGAGCGAGGGCGGAGGAGGCGGCCGGCTGCGGTCTGCACATTCAGCCCCAGGAGCGCGCGGGATCAACACCAAGCGGGGAGAGGAACCGCTGGGATTTGGGGGGGAAATGAAGTTCTTGGCTAGCTCGCTGTCTGTCGGCTACATGAAGACCAGACAAAGAGGTCTGTCCCTGGTCTGACGCGCGGGAGGATAAGCAGGCTCGCTGCAGGATTTCCTCTCCTTTGAGGATGAGCCATGTGCACCCGCAGCTCACTAATGCCTTTTTTTTTTTTTTTCTCTGCAAAAGAAGCCTTTTTTCCACGTCATCTTGCTCTTAAGCCCTGTGTGGAGAGGGTTGAGCCCCTTTCAGCTCAAAACTCAGATTCAGAGGTCAAAAATTGCGTGTGAACCCTGCCCCAACACGCTGGGTCCCCCTGGCACAGAGCCCTGGGGATGCAGGGGGAGACCCGAGGGAGCCAGCACGGGGCTGCGCGCGCTGTCCCCGAGCAGGAGCCGTGCCCAGATGCTGCCCTACGCGGTCAGCCTGCAGCTTTTAGGGAGGGAGGAGGCAGTGGGATGGTTTCAGCAGGCTGCAGATTGCAGCAAAGCTGTCCCAGCAGCAGGCAGTCTGTCCAGCCATGTGCTGCTCCAGCTCAGGGTTTCCAAACATGTTTCTAAATGGGGACCTTTTTCCTTTTCAGTTTGAGAGCTGTTTTCAGGGCGACATGTAATTTCCTGTAGCTGCTGTGTTTCAAGAAGCGTGGACTACCTACCCTAGAGGGATGTGGTTTCTTTTCACAAGCAGATGGTAGCCACAAGGTATCACTTCACGGCACATAGGAGGAACAGGAGTAAGTAATGCAGGATTGGGTGCCAGATGTAAAGATGAAATATCCGCAAAACACAGCAAGGCCCTTCCAGTGCTCCACGAGTGCAGATCAAGGCCTTATCACCACTGCTCCCTTTTACCCCAGCAGCTGCAGAAGGCGATGCAGGCTCTGGAGTGAGTCACGGAGCCGTGCCCTGCTTTACAGTGCCTGCCCGTCGCGCATGGAGGGTGGTGTCAGGCCCCATGCCGAGCCATAAACGGCTGGCTCACATCCTGCCCAGCCCCTGCAGCGAAAAGGGGAACGTGACAGAGGATTGCAACAAGCCACAGCTTCCTCGTGAACGACCATGTGCCATGGCAGGCCAGGTGTGTGGGAAGCGCAGCCACAGGCTTATCGCTTCTCTAACACCCCAGTCTGATAACCCTGATGGCATCATCGCATCCCGCCCAGACAGCGACTCACACCAGGCAAGCAAAAGGCTGTCAGGAATTTAATTGTACTTGGCACTTGGAACTGTACAAGACATTTACAGAAAACCACACGGCTTTGCGTCTACATATGTACACCCTCTTCCCATTTCCAACATTACTGGCCAAACAGTTGACAATAACCCTTTACACCCAAGCTGTGGCTCCTCAAGCCCAGGTTTGTGTAATGCCTGAGGATGGGCACTGTGGGATCACTGTCCTCCCCGTGTCACCATCAGCCGTATCGCAGGAACAACCCTTTGGCTTCCATCAGAGCTGTTACCACTTTGTTTCCTACAACACCATGCAGCACAGTTTCCCAGCTGGCTTCTCACGTGAATCTTTGGACCTCTAGAACATGGCAGTGTTGCCGTTACAAGTATATACAGTCACTATCTCTCCTGACCTTAACTCATCAGCTTCAGATGCTTTCTTTTCTCTACCTTTCTACCACATGCAATTTCCTCTTGACTGCCTCTAGTCCTGCCTCCCACAGGCAGTGAGAGGCATTTCATTTTCAAAAGAAAACAGTAACAAAAAAAAGCTACTTTCACTCCCTGCTATTCCCTCTAGCTGCTCTTCTCCCCTCCCCAAACCCTTTTCAACGTGCCTAAAACCTTCCTACACCCCCATACAACCCAGTTCTGTGAGTGACGTGAGAAACACTTTGTACATGCTCTGAACAAGAAGGATCAAGTACTTGAAAGGAAATGCCAAGTCTTAAAATCTAAAGATGACAACAACAACAAAAATACAAAAGTAAAAAAAAAAAACACCAAAAAACCCCAAACTCAAAACAAAACAACTAATAAAAAAATTAAATACGTGGCAGGTTACATGAGTGAAAATGAGGAATGTACAATGGACACACTAAGATGAAAGATTCCAGTAGGTAAATTGAGAACGTGTTGAACCTGGGGTCTGTTTTCCCCCCCCCTTTTTTTTTTCTTTAACACTAGAAGTGGCATTCATGATGATAACCATAGACTCCAAAACACACACTGCTCAAGACAAACAGGAAAGGTGATTTCAGCTTTGGAGTCCACTTTCAAAGGACTCCTGCAGCACCGATCCAAACTGACTGCACAAAGTAAGGCTGCCAGGCTCAAGGTGATGGCACAAACTCCAGCTCTAGATTTACCATTTTCCAGCCTCAATCACCACGTGTGGAACTCTCTCAGAAAGCAGGGTGTGCTCTGCCTAAGTGCACCTGGCCTAAGTGGTCGACGTGCTGACTAACAGCGTAAGACCAGGCTCCAAGTGGTCACTTTTTAAAAACAGACTCCAGCTCAACAGCGTTAACTGCATACCAGTAGCTGCCATTACAACATTAAAAAGGAAAAGACACTTCTGTTCAGTAGAGCAAATCCAATCATGCTCACATAAGAAAACAAAATGTACACAGTTATTTATAAATAAACAGTCTTCCACCAGGGTGCCACTGGGCTCCTCCCTACACAAGGGTTTCTTTCCGCTTGCTGCTCAGCTGCTTCTCCCTCGTTTTCCTGTGCCCAGAGAATGTTCTGTGCGTTTTCACGCCCTTGGCTTCCTCTGAGTCCAGGATGGAGCCGCACTCGGCCGCGCACTCGTCAAGCTCCATCTCAGTGATGCCTGACATGGCTGACTGCCTCCTCTGGGCTGTGACGTTGGGCACGGAGGGGTTGTTCTCCTCTGACTCTTCGCTGAGCTCCGGCAGCTCCTTCAGCTCAGTGGCGGCCGCAGTCCGCTGGAAGGGGGCGATGGCGCTTCGGATGCAGTTGACCCACTGCTGCTTGTGGAAGATATCGTTGGCCTGCAGCGTGTGGGACTGGCCCGGGGAGGGGTCTTGGAAACGGACTCGGAAGATATTTTTAGCTGAAGGTAAACATAGGAAAAAGCAGATCAGCTCCAAGCTCAGTATTTAGATTCCATTACTAGACAAGTGACCCAGCCTGCCCTGCTTTGCTTCAGCAAAAGTGTTTAAAATCCCACAAACATTCCCAAAAAACAATAAGCCAGCACTGACATGTTGAAGTAGGTGTTTTCTAATCTTAGCACCGACTGCAAGGCGCCGTATGAAAGTTTATGGCCACCAGATATAACACTGCAAAGCCCAGCAGTGACAGCATAACTGGATGTTAACGTGTCCACAGGGATCTGTGCCCAGATGCGGCCTCTCCTCCTCACCCGACCCCCACGCAGATGGGCTGCTTTGGGCCGTACCTTTATCCGAATTGCCAAAAGCTCCTCGGAAGGACCCCCCCATTTTCACATCGCCGTCCTGCAGGTCTTCGAGAAGCAGCTCCTGGACAGGGATGGGCTGCCTGTACACCTGGTAGGACTGACGCTCGTTGCGAGTGACCGGCCGGGTCAGAACCAGGATGTCTTGGAAGAGGAAGACGTAGAGTTTCTGAAAGGGAAAGCACACCTGAGTATGAGCAAAGCATTGCACTCTACCTGCAGAGTGGTTATACACCCTCTGGAATTCAAGGCCGTGTTATCTAAAGTATCACCCACGTTAGCTTTCTCATTCTGTTACTCTCACGTAGGGCCCTGGCAGTAGTGGCATATACAAGACTCAGATCAACAGATTTATTGTCTTATCATCCTTACATTGAATTATGATTTGCAGATGGCATGAATAGGATGATTAGAAACAATCCATTTTCTGACAATATGAAATGCTTTGTGTCTCCCGTAGCGTAATGGCTGAATTCAAGAAACAAACCAATCCAGCCAAAAAAAAAAAAAAAACCACCAAAAAAACAATCAACCAAAAAAGAAATAAAGACTTCATATTTAAAGCTGAGGTTACTCCCCCAAGCCAGAACAACAAGCAGCAAACTCTCAAGTGCAGCAGGGTCTCAGGGTCTTTCAGGGCTGCTGCAGTGGGAGATAAACTCTGGGCAGTTCATCTCAAAGCCAAACAGGCTTTAGCAGGAACACTTTTGTTTGGAAGAACCGCACGCCAGCGTTCACAATGGAGAATGTCAGAGCACCTGAAAGTAAACAACCGGCAGGAAATCCCTTTTGATGGAGAGCTAGGGCACAGAGCGCACTTTCTACGGTAATCTTGTGCTAATTATTTTCCAGCTTCTGAAGGCCAATTGTAAAACTGTCAGCAGGAAACTTTCCCTTACACCCTACAACGCACTCTGCCATCAGGTCCTTTTTCTGCTGCTTTTTAGAATTTAGCTAACTGTCTAAACTAACCCTAAGGATACAAAGGCTCCTGGTCCTGCTATGACAGACAGTTTCAACTGTCTCTGAGGGAAAGTTTTCAAACTTGGGAATTAACGACCACAAATGCAAGGGACTTACATGCCCATTTTTGTTCTTCAGCTCCCCGTGGCACAGTAAAACTTTGCTTCCCTCAATCCTCGGGTCCTTCTGCTTCTCATCCAGGTACTCCAGCTTGTCAATGTAATACTGGCACTCCGACTCCCCCTTCTTTAAGTTGATGTCAGAGAGGACTCCTTGGATTATAGATATCTATAAAACAAAGCATTTTAAAATGATTAAGGAGGGACCCAGGCTTGCATAGCCTTCCATTTAAACGGTATTTTAAAAACTCCCCATGACAGAATCCAGGTGGACTGATGGTTCATTTGCTTTCACAAGGGGTTACAGCCACAGATTTACATCCTCTGAGAAAACCACCCCTCAAAATTGCTAAAGGTTTAAGAAAGTCCTCCGGGACTCCAGAATGACATGGTTGTGTCAGAGCAACGCTTATGTAATCACTATTACTTACGGCTTCTTCCAGAATCTGAACATCAGGATGGTCTTTGGGAGTGTGCCTCAGGATCTCTTTTAGGAGCAGTGGGTATTTGACCAGCCGGCTCCGAGGAATGTCCAGGAAGCTCCAGAGGTCCAGCTTGCGGCTGAAGGGAGACTCGAGGCAGCGCTGAAGGAAGTCTTGCACTCTCCGGTCCTGCTTCTTCTGGTCCAGAAGTGCCTTGGCTGCCAGCTGATTGCTGCAATAACCTTTGTAGGCGTGGAGTCGTGGTAACTGCAGGAGAACAGAACAATGTTCACGAGTCAAACTTCACGCAGGAAAACTAAATCACATTAACATGTCAAACTCAGGGAGTTCTACTTCCTTTGCTGCGATATCTGGCACAATAAAAAAGCTAAGACTGCCTTGTATATGTAGCTAGTCTTTTGTGAGGAGAACAAGGGCATCCTGCATGCAATGCCTTTGAAGTTCAGATGTTTGAAATGAACAGTGTTAGCACTATTGAAATCACACCAGTTGCAAACTGCCCAGAAGATATAGACATTTCAAACATAAATCAGCAAGTAATTGTAGTCACACTAGTGCAAGTCTCCCAGCTGAAACTGAGGCCCATTACAGCTGACAGAGTCCCATTGTTTTCAATGTAGTCAGGATTTCCGCTTTGGTCTTTCACTCAAGGCCACAAAAGCCTGCAGCTTTTCAGTTTCTAGTTTTAAATGTTCTTGAACATCATAATCATTTTCAGCCTGGTGTCTGAGGGCTTTGTACTCACCCACTTCACAAGAATTGGCCCAATCTGCTCCACCGTTCCGTCTGGTTTTGTTGCTTCTCCTAAGCTTGCCAACAAGTCTGGAATTGAAACACAAAAATAGAAATTGACACAATGCCCCAGTTAACTATTCTAACCTGAGAAAGGATACAGCATAACTTAGGTAACACATGATGTGAAAATGGTCCAGTTGTTCTTACCTTCATGCAGAGGAATATAAGAATCCAAGTCCCCAAATATGTGGGTGAGTTCCTCCTCAGACATGATCGAGAGTTTCAGCATAGGGTCATGATAAGCCTGTCAAAGAAAGACAGCATTAAAATACATTCAGCCCTCCCAAACACAAAAGCTGACTGTATAAATATTGGGGGATGTACGGAGTACAAGTGAAGTTGGTTAAAACAGTAACACTGACTTGGATCACTTCAAGATACAGCTCTATACAAAGGTGTCGAGGCCTACAAATGAAAAGGGCTTTCCTGTCTCAACAGTTGTCCTCTGGCAGAGGAATTCCCCAGCTAGGTACCTAGGACTGCAAAGCACAATCCTTTCTTGGCTGAGATGTTGCATTGAAAACGGCACTGGTAGCACTGCGGGACTGCTCACTCCCAGGACAGTTTTCAAAAGGTGGATTCTAGGCCTGACAAAGCTGATGTGTAATGTTTGCAGGTGTAATAAACTTTATTATCAACTACAGTATGATTACTGACTGCAGGAAAAAAAAAAAAAAGAAAAAATCACTCACCTTTCTGGCAAGCTTTAGGTCTTCAATTAGATCCTGCTCTCCTCTGGACATCTCATATATTGCCTGTGAGGAGGGAGATAAAGCAGTGAGAGTCATTTTTAATCCCAGTTTTCCTCTGAAAGAGCCTTTCAGTTCACATAATGTACATCCTGTCTCTGCAGCTTGAATAGGCAGCTTTGCCATCTGAATCACTGCATGCCACCTGGGCATGACAACCTCGAGTAAATCTGCTGGCTTTCCCAGCTTGGAGAAAGCTGCATTGCTTACAACTGTGTGAAAGCTCTGATGCTCCTGCACAAGCCAAATTAAATATTAGCACCTTTTAAATCACTGCTTTTACACTGGCAAGTACGAAAAAAACAAAACCCAGAAAACCGCAGAGGTCAAATCCCAGGCGTCTTTAGTCAGCTTCTGTGTTGTCATTAGAAGATTTGTCTAAGAACTACAGGAAAAAGGCAAGCCAAGGCCTCGCTGCTTGGCTTTCAACCAATTGTCAAGAGCTTTAAGAGAAAGACAGCTGGCTCTACAAGGAACCCGACTTTGGGTCTGCTGCAAAGCAACCAGCGTGGCTGGGTCTCAGATTTCAGAAATGCTGAGCACCCCCATGCAAAGAGTCTGGCACCTCTGAAGGGTCAAACTGGGAAGACAAACTCCCTAGTGACTCAAGAGAAAGAAGCCTACCTTTTCCCATGCCTAACATGGAAATAAATCTAGCAGTTTAGAAATGAAGATGCACAGGAAGGTGCAATCACCCACAGATGCTCATTTCTCCTTTTCCCACTGAGGAAATGGACCTGAAGCCAAGGCTTCAGCTGCCTTTCCCAGACCTGCTGTTTAACGGACAGCTTACCTCCTGGCGCTTAATTTCTTTGGTGCTCAGGGATTCTTTCATGTTGACATCTAACATCTCAGACCAAAGTACACTGTTTCTTCTTTTAGGAGGGGTAGGTGCAGCAGATCTGCTACATGACTTCTGGGCACAGCTAGGAGATTTGCTGTCACTGCGGAGGGCAAATGACTATAGGGAGTAAAGAAAAAAAATAAGAAAAATAATTTAGAGCCAACATTTCAGAAGCATTATCCACACCCCTCCCAATCTTTCATCCTCGTCTGTTGTGCAGGGCAGGAAAACACACCCAGACACTTTTCCTTAGATAAAGGAACACTTCAATCAAGCTGCTGAGAAAGCCCCCAGAGCCCTGAGATTGCCAGTCTTTTCCATGTGCCTCTCTCTGCACTGATCCAGCAGCACTGCCTGGGAGGGGGATGGGCAGGTAAAGTTTGGGTCTACTTCCAAGGTATGAGGAAATAAATAAATTAGGATTATAATTCTGCTTATAATGGGGCTAATCAGGAGCCACTTGAACTTTGCTCTCATGATCTCAGTGTTATTACAACACAGACAGAGGAATGATCTTATCTGGATGCGTGGGGTATGCAGCTCCCTAGACTCCTCTAACCTTACCGCTGAGCAGCAGGGTCTGCTCACCTCTAGGCACATGCTCCAAAGCACCTGTCTCAAGCACTGGAACAGTTTATCAACACACTCTCCCTATCTGAATCAGTTTATTTTTCTCCCCCCCCTCCCTAAACCTTCAACAACCTGGTATCTAGCAAGCCATCCCTGAACTCTTCTTCACCCCTAGACAAGCCTTCTATCCTTGCAGGAATCATACAGTACATTTTCAAAACACGTCTTGAGATCCCAGTGCCTGCTTCGCCCCTATACAGCCAGTATCACCCTGTGTTCCCACAGAGGACAAGACAGCTCTGCTTTTTACCTGTATGGTCTGCCCAAAGCGCCGAACTGCACCATTTCTTACAGGAGAGATCAAGTTCGCCAAGGACGTGACTCGTGCTAAAGGCCGAACCCGTTTATTGCTTGGCTCCTGTAAATAAAGCAGAGAACAAATCGTACTGGCTGTGACTCCCACTTCATTTCTCAAGCTGTCCAGGCAGGTTTAAAAAGCATCAACACACTTAAGGAATAGGAAATGCTGCAAAGAAAACGTTCTGAAGTAGCCATTCATCTTAAATGGAAAGCAGAGGGTGTAAATATTTGTCTGAACTTTAGGGATACAATTAAGAAGACCTTACCCATGTAAAAGAGGCAAGATAACACACGTTAGGATTTAAAATAAGGCTCAAACAGGGACTGTTATGGCTTGAACAGAAACAGACTGGAGTACTCTCCTCTACAGGGCAAGCAACTCATCTAAAGATGGAGCTGTGATCTGTTTCTCCCTTTTATCATGTTTTGCTTTGTAGAAAGAATGTGTTTTTCCATTTAAATTTTATTTTGGAGTGAAAAGTAACAGTCAGAGCCCAGGACAGCCTCAGCAGCTATTCTAACAAATGGCAAATGACAACATGCTGAACATTCCTGCGGGGGATACGCACACATGAAGCAGATGAAGTTTAAAACCTCCAGTTCTACAAAGCTTCCTCCCTCTTCTGCTCTCCCCCCACTGCAACTCATCATAATTTTTCTTCTACGTTGTTTAGATTTGAAAGGCAGAGCTTCTACTTTTCTGTGCCATTAATCTGTACTTGGGAGCCCAGGTGTTTTAAATGCTGTCCTGAACAAAATGCTGCCAAGAAAGATGAAATATCCCAAGGAAATTCACCAGAGCTTAGGCTCAGCTCAGTTGTTACAAATCAGGCAGGAAACCCTACACATTCTGGATTAAAAATACTGTGTTGCAAGGACTGTAAAGGAAAGGTGTGCACAGTGGGAGGTCAGGAAGAGAGGAACTCAGAGCCTGAGGCTGGGCAAAAGGCTGGATGAGGTGCCCTGGTGCTCTTAAATACCCGGCAGATGGTTGGATGTGACTCATTATGACAAGGAAGTTGCTTAGCATGAAGCTAGGGTGGTGAGACACTGGCACAGGTTGCCCAGAGAGGCTGCGGATGCCCCCTCCCTGGCAGTGTTCCAGGCCAGGCTGGATGGGGCTCTGAGCAACCTGGTCTAGTGGGAGGTGTCCCTGCCCATGGCAGGGGGGTTGGAACTAGGTGATCTTTGAGGTCCCTTCCAACCCAAGCCATTCTATGATTCTGCAAGTTGATGGAAGCTTCTCTTTCGAATCAACCTCAGCAGAAATTTTACCAAAGCTTTATTAGGCATTTTTGGTTGATTGCAAAGATAGGGATATTGCAAGATGGTGACAAATGCTGAAAACTGAAAAGGGGAAGAGCAACATACAGAGCTGGATTCCAGTTATGAGACTGAGGAAGCATAAAAGCTATGTATCTGTTTCAGCAACACGACCCGAGGGGTGGCCTGCCTGTCTGCCTACAAGCAGTGTGCAGCAACAGAGGAGGTTAACTCACACTGAATTAAACCTTCAAAGCTGCAGAGGAGAACATGAAAAGAAACAATTTATGGCTGATGCAGAGCAGAAAGACCTCTTGGCACAGCACAAAGGGTGTTCGGAGCTGTGCTTGAAATGTTTGGGTAATCTCAGAACTATGAAGGCATTATGGAAACGGGAAAAAGCTGCAAGAGAGTCCCCTTGAGCCTGGGCCCCTGACCCTCAGCTGGGTTTAGGTACAATGCCGGGAACACTGAAGTCACTTCTTTCCTTTGCCAGCCTTGAGCCACTGCACTCGAGAAAGAGTCAGTTGGGAAAAGGGTTATCCAGAAGGCTGGAAAGTCAGGCTGGGCTCAAGAGAAGACAAGGAAACTTTAACTACAGGCACTTCTGACTGGAGCAAAAGGACAGGTAATTTAGCTCTACAAAACCGTATATCCGTGTACTAGAATAAAAGGATACACGCCAAGGGAAACTTAAGTAACTACAGGAATGTAAGCAGAAAATATTCAGACATAAGCCATACGCAGCTCCGTTGAGGCCGGTGATATAAATAGCACAGAAAAGAAAAATGTGGCACTGAAAATTAACAGTGAGAAACCTCAACACTTAGGGATGCTTGTAGGATATTTCGCAGCTTGCTGTTACAGGGTCAGCTGGGCAGCCTTTCCAGCTATGAGATACAATGACACACTATCTGGCTAAGGGACATGTGGGAATGCCTCCCCAGCACATCTGTGCGGGGCTGAGGCGACACATGCATATGCACAAGGTCTTGCAGAAGGCATTCCTGCGTCTCTGCTTGGGATAGGCAGTACAAAGGGGCTCCCTGTTCCCTGTGGGATTATAAATCGCCACTTTTCAGAACAGCAGTTGATACGTACCGCAAAGACAGGCTTGGAGTGAAGAGAGGGAGTGCAGCTCCCAGGCTGCGCTCCTTGCTCAGAGGAGGGAGGAATTTCGCACACATCGGCAAGACCAGAGAGCTTTCTGTACATATGATGCGATCCCTTGGTGTGTTTGGCCAACAGGAAAACTTCTGTATGCTATAAACTCAGCAAAAGGCCATTTCCCCTCTCTTAGAGAGAAAGAAATCCCACTTCGTCATGTCTCAGACTTGAACGGTTTAACTGCCAAAAAACTACATCTGTTTCTTCTTCTCCTTCCAATTATATCACTTGACCCAAAGCAGGGGGGAAAATTCCCTCTCCTTAAAACCTCACCTTCTCTGAGATCTGCATTTCAGCTTGGGGTTACGTCCTGCACTTACAGCCAGACT
Source organism: Alectura lathami (assembly GCA_013399715.1). Taxonomy (NCBI): domain Eukaryota; kingdom Metazoa; phylum Chordata; class Aves; order Galliformes; family Megapodiidae; genus Alectura; species Alectura lathami. The sequence continues at coordinate 414,184 of VXAV01008792.1, read as the reverse complement.
CAGCCATGGTGTAAGCTGAGACTCAGGGCAGTTCATGCTATCGATAACTTTGGCTCAGTACCATTTTTTTTTTCCTCCAAGTTCTGCTTTTACAAACAATGATTAGACTGTCTCCACACTGTATTACTTACAGAAGCCCAGATTAGAATGAAGTCTGCAGAGTTTCTGATTGAAACCCCAGAGTTCAACAGCACTCCTGCCTTCATTCACATTTTTTTCCCCCCCCTCAAGGGACTCTATTAAAAGCAAATATAAATACATCATGCACATACACACAAAAGGTAAATCTTTGTTTTAGTGCCCCAGCTAGAGGGCAAGGCTTCCACATTAGTGGGACTTCATGTGCTTCTTTTTAAAGTGTGGGTTAACTCCTCACATTATGAAGACTTTGCATCTTGCAGCCTCTACTTCTAAGCACAGAAAACATTCCTCCAGTAGCACGCATGCATACAACCTTTCCCCCTTGCTAGGTAATAATTAGTGGTTTTTATAGGGATAGTTTACTAGAGAACAAAAGTCCTACGTGCCAGCCCCATGCCAATGCACACGAACACGATGACAAATCAAAAAACCACGCGCAGCAAACTTCTATGAAACCAGATATGCAAAAGGAGATTGTACCACCAGCTTGACTAATTCCTGCCAGAAATCATTGCCACCTGACTACCTTTAAGATTCACGTGCAAGCTCAACGAAGCTCGGCGCAGTGCTGTGCTCAACCTGAATCCCCTGGCTCCGGCTTGTCACATCGGCACAGCGATTTCCACCCTCCACCTTTCTCAAATTCCTGCTTGCCACAATGGGGAAAATCTAGCTTTGCTTTCTGCTGATATGTTCAGTGGCTCCTGATAGCAACTGAGTGCCTGGCACCAAGAGGAATATTGGCTTAGGAGGCTTTACTCAAGCCCAGACCCAAAGTTTAACTTCTGATACCCTGCACGCTGATTACACCTTACAGAAAATACACACTTTAAGAATTTGAGGTGATTCACTCTTATTTCAGAGACTTGGTTAATTCTACTTCTCTCCCAGCACCTGGTTTACCTGTTGCGTAGTGCAATTGCCCAAGTTTGGCTGTTTTTAAGACAAAATTTTAAGACGTGGGATGTTCTGAGCCCCACAGGGCTCTAAAGCTGCCTTTTTTCTTTTCCCTGTAATGTCCATACTAATCTCAGCCATAAAACCCTGCCCAGGGCAGGCGGCTCCTACCTGGCTGCTGGACTTTTTACCTTCAGATAATCTACCAGGAATGCAATTAGCCTCATCTACATAAAATGCAGAATACAAACAACTATACTTCAAAACCAAGCCAAACAACAACAACAAAAAGAAACCCAAAACCAACGCTTTTTTTTTTTTTTTTTTTTGGTTGATGCAGCAAATGAACGCCCTAATAAGGAAAAATCCTGTCACTGCGAAGCAATCACACATGGAGAAAATCCCCTTGGAATCAGGTGAGGTGCTGAGTTCTGTTTCAGCTCCCATTCCTTCAGGAATATCCTCCTGCAGCAACTATGAGTTGCATTTTATTTTCTTATTTTTTTAAAGGTTTTTTTTTTTTTTTAACGTTTTAAAATCCGCACCTTAAGATGGGGCTGGCTCCCTGAGGGCAGCACTCCCAGCTCCTCACCTTCACCTCCCCTCACCACCCGCACCCACCACTCCTACATTAAAAACCAAAAACCAAAACGAAAAACCACCCCCA